>MU227053.1:495242-514535 GCA_018584345.1 Thuja plicata
GGACATGTCTATTCATTATTATTTATAAGAAAGGACATACCTCTTCCAACTAATTATAATTTAATCAATCTTATAATGTTTCATCAATAAATTATTAATTAAGAATAATAATATAATAATTTAATATTAAATATTAAATGTCATATGATTAATAATAATATAACATATATATTATATTATTATTAATCAACATATATTATATGTATTCTAATGATCATACGACTGAAGATACAAACATTAACAGCAAGAGTCATATTAAATAGGAAGCCAATCTGTTAACCAACACAAGGTCTTTACATAATGCAAGGGCTTAAGACACAAGGATTTTTGTGTTTCTTTCATTAGGTGGCATTAAGCATAGAAGCAAATCATACACAAATATATATCCTTGTTCTTCAACCTTCATCAAACAAGGATTCACTTTCATTTTTCTTACATTAGGTTGCTCGAAGGATACACAAAAGATGAAATCCTAATTTGACTACAATAAGGTATACGTATTAAATGTTAAAATAAATAACTTAAAAAAACGTAAAATTCCACTGTTATAAAAATGAAGTTAAACTCAAACCCCTAAGTGCTGTTCTAGGTTTGTCAAACTTAAAACAGGCAACAATTCTGGAAACAACATTATTGTAAATTTTAAAAGCATCAATTCAGTTCATTGACCCTAAAAAAGGCATTTTATCAATTTGCATGTGTAAACTTAAAACATAAACCCCTAAATGCTCTTTGAGGGGTTGTAGAACTTTTGTTTTTAGTAAAAATAGCACTTCAATAAGCCTAAAAGCAGCATTTTAATTGGTAAAGTTATAACTCTTAACTATGTTACATTTCTTGCTTTAATTAAATTTGTGATTTTAGGGCAAAATTTAGGGCAATCCTAAAGAGGGGAGATTACATTGTAAATGTACACAATTGTAACCTAGGTATTGCTGTTTTTCAATCAAATTCGAGTGTGTTTTACTTTGTGGACCAAATTAAAAGATACGTAATTTTATTGCGAATAATATGCCTTGATTGCATTATTTGTTGCCAACGTACACAATTGTAATCTAGGCATTACTATTTTTCAATCAAATTCTAGATTGTGTTACCTTGTGGACCAAACTAAAAGATATGTAATTTGATTGCGAGTAATATGCCTTGATTGCGCTATTTGTTGCCTTCCAGCTTGCCAAAATTTACAACAATGACTTGTATGCATGCTTATGGAAAACACTGTACACTGAAAGCACTGATAGGGGATTCGTCTTGGGTATGGAAACTATTAGAATATTTATCTTGAGTTTTTTTTCATTTTTGGTGAGTATTCTCACAGTGGTGGCATGGCAGTGACATCTTGCTCATAAAATAGGGCACATCATGCAGATATGTATAGATTTTTCTTTATCTTTTTGCTAGTCTTCTATTTCAGATTTAGAAGTTGAAGTTTGCATGCATGCTGTTTCAGATTTATAAGTTTAAGTTTAGAGTTTGCTTTTGCTATTTTGGAAAGTCTTCTTTATCCATAAAAGAAAGGCATGGGTGTGGGTAATTAAAAAAGTCTAATTTTGAGCTAGTTCTATTTGTTTTTCTTTTCAGATTGAGTAAGAAAATAGACGCAGGTTTGAGATTTCAATACTGCATATTTGTTCTTCATATTTTCATTGGTATGTACTGTGGATTTTTGTATTCAGAATCAGGAGTTTAGATGGAGTTATCAAGTTTCCTAGTGTTTAGGGTGTAATTGTCTGAGTTTTGAATCTGTTAAGCAGCTTACCATGGTCTGAAGATTGAACATGGCATATATCATATAATCTGAAATCTTCCAAGTCCGTGTATGGTTTGGGCTGCTACTTGTGATAAGGTGCCCGTCAAAGGATTTAAGTGGGCATGATGCCCTTGCCTTAATGTTTGAAATGATCTAGACTGGTGTGAGATTGTTGGATGGGATGCCTTAAGTCATTTGGTTTTAGCATGTTCCAGGATTTGTAGGTATTTATGCATCTCTTAGAGAGTGTGATTGTCTAGAGGGCACTTCCAACATCACATTTTGGAAGTGCAATTCAGGTTCTACAGATTCTATGTGGAGACAAAATTTGTGACTCCTATCGACCTTGTTCAGTTGGGTGAACATAAAAAATGGCTGAGACAGACAAAGTGAGCCATCCTAGATTTGATGAAGGACCATTTGACCCTTCACGTCATAGAGAAGGATAAACAAAACAGAGTTACGATACCTTGATCTGAACATAGTTCAAAATATCGTTATCGGCAACTTATCGCCAAGGGCAAAAAAAATATCGGGAAAATATCAGAGATAAATCGACAACTTATCGGGAACTTGTGAATCCAAATTTGCTTGAAAATTTTCTTGGAATCCACTTCAAATCCTAACAAATTGCTCTAAAATGCTGCAAATCACGTTTTTTCTCCTTCAAACCCTTTTTTCTTCTCCCAAACACCAATTTGCAAACAAGAAAATATGAAATGAGTGCTTTTTGGGCTGTCAGTCCCTATTAGCGGGCTGTGGGGGATATTTTGGCTAAATATCGTCGATATTTTGGCGATAAGTTTGCAAAATCTCGGAGATATAAATCCGTGATAAAATTACGTAGTTTATAGCCGCCCAAAACTTCTCGCGATAAGTTTACTTATTGCAGAGAAGTCTGCGATATTTTAATCTATGCTTGATCTCTCTATATCGTAATGTGATCATTTTCTGCAAGACGTTCCTAAAGAACAATGTTAGCGCCATACACATGATATATATAGGCACAATGGTCAATTAACTTATGAAACTATTGAATTTTGACATCAACTCACTACTATTGGGGAGAAGGTTGAGGATGACGAGTTGGTGCCCATAACTATAAATGGGTTTTCTCCATCTTGGGATTCGTTTGTTTAGGGTGTATGTGGCTGCGAGAAGCTTATTACTTTTTAGGAGTTATGGTGTGATTTTATTCAAGAGGAGATCAATTTGGAGATGTCTTAACTAGAATAAGAGAGTCAAAACCTATCCCTCATTGGGAAGATGATTAAGGTTTTTCAGAAATGGAGGACCTTGAAAGGGTTAGAAGGGGAAGGAGGATTCCAATTATTTTCAATTATGAAAGACATGAGCCATATCAAGTTATTCAAATGCCACAAGAATGGACAAGCTCGAGACTTACTTCTCTAGGGTGTCACACCTTTTCACTAACAATGTTTTTTGTGTGGGGTGGTATGTGGATAGTGGAGCATTGAGAAATATGACCATCAATACGAAGGTTTTCAATAGACTTCAAGAACAAGAGGTAGGTGCACAAGTGTAGCTTAGTGATGATGCCTTATATATTATATCCAACTATAGGGACATGATTTCTTCCCTTCTGCACGACTTTAAGTGATGTTCTTGAACTTCATGATGTCTTATATGTTCTTGGTTTAACTAAAATTTTGCTTTCAATTTCATACATGATAGATCTTAGGTGCATGACTGAGTTTGATGATGAACAAGCAATTATTAAAGATAGTAGCTAGCATCCTTGTTGAGTTTTGGTCGGACGCACGTTAGAGGGTGTCCTTTATAGGTTGCTTGCTAATATGATGAAAACATGAAACTTTTGTGCATGAAAATGATTGACCATGCGAGCTTTGGCATAAGAGATTTGGTCATGCACTCTATGGAGCATTACCACTCTTAAAGGACTAAGTGTAGGGATCGTCAAACTTAAAGATGCAAAAGATAGGAGGATGCAATGGTTTCACATTCAACAAGAATGTTGAGGATTTTTCCTCTAGTAGCGAGGATATTTTTGTTGGTGTAAGTTAGCTTTTAGTGTACCTAGAGAGAGCCCTTTTCACATTGCTTAAGTCTTCACTTAGGGACTTAGAGTTTTGTCTCACTTCATGTGGTTGAGATATAGATCCTCATTTTGTGAGACACCTATTGTATTCGCACACTTGTCTAGTGACCTCATAAGTGTTGCACATTTGGTGGCTAGTTAGTCATTGTCTTCTACATTTCATACTCTCATTGTCTAAGGTTACCGATTCAAGTTCGGGGACAGGTTCGGGTTCGAGAATCCGGTTCGTGGGTTTGTGAATTTTTTTTCCATTATGATTTGTATGGGTTTGTGTGTGTGTGTGTGTACATATACAAAAAAATAAGAGAAATATACATAATTGTAAAACTAAATCATTTCATAGTATGAATTATGATGCTTCATCATTGATCAATGCCAAAATGTCAAAGATAAACATTAAAATTTTAAATACTTGATCATTGATCTATGTTCACGATTCTAAAGAAAATCATCACATTGAATTACTGAATTACAAAACGAAAATTCAAAATGTAGTTCATTAAAGTTTGGGCAAAATGGAGAGAGCAAAATGAGAGAGCAAATGTGAAATGAAATGTGTTTGGAGGCTCCATATTAGGGTCATTTTAAGGTTTGGATATTTTTTTTAAAGTGAGTTTGGGCCCACTTTAACTGAGTTTGGGCCGTGGGTTCCTGGCAGTCCGTGCGGATCTGCGCTGGATTCCCTTGAGCCCATGCTAGATCCGCATAGGGTTTGTGTTTGGACCTGTGGGTCCGAACGGATCCGCAGTGGTGCAGATTCAGACGGATCCACAAGTACGAACACGAACCTTGTGCGGATCCAGCACAAACCGATCCGTGAATCCGGACTTGGATTAGACCCGGACCTGGTTCAAGGGTACAGGGTCCGAATCGGGTAACGTAGCTCATTGTATATGTTAGATATTGTTATTTGTGCTAATTTGTTTTCACTTTTAGAAGGTTATTGTGCACACTCATTCTGGCTAAACCCAATACGGTGTTGGAAATAGTTTTGGATCAAAGTGCTGGTTTGATGTTCGCATAAAGATTGCTTGACTTTCTTGGCTTCTCACATACTAATTCTCTCTCCAAGTTTGCACATATCCTCACATTCAAGTGACTTTGCACCTATCTCTATCATTGAAGTGTTGTGGAGTCAAGTTTTCATTGCCTTTGAGTTCAGAAGGTTTTAGGAATAAGGAAATACCCTTCGTTTAGCAAAAAATGGAAACTTCATGGTTTGCCCCTTATCTTGTACCATATGATTGCACATTGTACAAAATATTGTGTTGTATGGATGTTTGGTGAAAAAACAATTTTTTTAGCAATGGAACAAAAACCCCTACCCATTTTGCCAGTTTTGATAATAAAATTGCAGATTTAAAAGGTGGAGTAGTTGGATTTTTGATTCGGGGCAAAAGCAGTGTTTTGTTTGGCAGATTTCAATTGTTTTTTGCAGGGTTAATATGCTTGTTCTTAGGTATTTGGAGCATTCATCCAAACTGTCAATCGACCATTTGTCATGGTTCCAGGAATTGAAGCTGCTTTATGCATTTGAAGTTTTCTAGATCTTGATCTTTGTAGCAAGTGAGTACCTCCCCTGAGCCTCATCCTCCATTAAGAGATCAAGGGTTTGTACAACCCATTGGTTTTGCCATATCAACTTCTACATTGTCTCAGGTTCTTCTGCATTTAATTTATTGAAAAAGTTATAAAATGCCAAAAGTACCAACATTAAGTCTGTGGCCCCAACAAGGCTTTCATGCTTTTTCCACAACACCTCACATCCTTTTTGACTTGTCAAATATCTCTTGCGAAGGCCTTGAATCTTGCAAAATCCCATGATGGCAGTAACACCCAACCTGATGGTAACAAACTTCCACTTGGCATCAACCTATTCCCATGTGACAACAGGCTCCCACATCTTTTGTGCAACAATCTTATGTTTTATTCTACGCGCCATATCTGCTAGGCAACTCATCATTCATTAAAACAAACATTCTAGCCATTGGACTTGCTACTGGGTAGTGAATGGTTGAAGTTGCATAACAAGTAGAAACATGCATCGACATCTATCTTTGAAATCTTGATCCAATGCCTTTTATTGACGACACCAAGCATACTCAGCTCCTCAAATGGCCACCAAATCTACGAGATAGTTTCCATGCCTCCCCACAACAAGGCATGGTATCTTTGCTCTTTCCAGCACGTGATATTGGCATAAGATCGAACCAGATCTTCAATGGTTGCCTACTCAGCAATCCTCCCACCGCCTATATCTCCATACCTCACGGGCTTTGAATAGGTTTGCAAGAAAGCATCCCTTTCTTTTTTTGTTTTGCATTTAAGCACAAGAGAAGTTGTTGTGTCATTTGTCCTCTTTTTGTCCATATGAAGCAACAAAGCCCTTCTTTTTCTCTCCGTGTGGTTCAAACCATTAATCTTAGCATTTATTGTAAACATTTTTTTAATTAAAATTGTTACCATTGAATCAAGGGGGTGTCTTAAGTCGTGCCTTTAAGCACTTTTGTGAGTCGTGTCTTTTGAACAGTTCCACATTTTGTCTTCAACATTTTCTTTCACCACTACTCATTTTAGGAAGGTTGTTGTGAGACATGCCTTTGAGCACGTCTGTGAGTTGTGTCTTTGAACACTTCCGCACCTTCTCAAGCACAACATCATTTGGAGATGACTCATTGCATTGTAGTTCAATGACATGCAATGATAACTCCTCAAACATCATATGTGAGACATCACAATCATTTGGAGCTGACAAATGTAGTTCGATGACATGCATTAAGACCTTCTCATCTGTTGCTATTTTTCTAAATTCAGAGTTGGTTCCTCAAGAAAATCCAGAGATTCATTTCAACAAGACATCATTTCATTTGTTCTTGTTCTCTATCACTTGTTGCATCAAAATTCAGAGGTAGTTCACAGAGAGCATCTAAAGTTCTTTCCAATAGGGGAACACATGGGGCATTTGAGCATCATATTATGGGGGGGCTGCATAGTCTCTTTTTTCTCTCCTAAGGTGGGGACATGATTTGTATATTGTGTTAGGAGTACTACTTGGAGGATCAACATGAATCTTTCCTTCTATCAATTATCTTTTTCACTTGTACATTTCTTTATATCATTTCTCTTTTGGAGAGGAGTTTGTTCCCTCTAGGTTTTTTGCTTTCTTCGCTTAATAAGAAATTTGTATAGAAGGAACACACAACAAGGGGGTGAATCAATCTTGAGCAAATCCCCAAAATTTTTCAATCACAAACTCTTGTCAGTTATCTTTAACCAACCAAACGTTAATGAAAGATAAAACAATGAACAACAAAACACATGAACACCAGATTTTCACATGGAAAACCCAATTTGGTGAAAACCACAGTGAGAATAACACTAACTATATGAATAATTGATTACAATGTTTTAGGCCCAACGCCGAGGTAGCTCACTGCTTCTAATTTGACTTATAGGCTAAGCCGCATAACCTTAGGGCAAGATACAATGGACTTGCAAGATGAGACGCATGTTCTCAGGGCAAGATACCAAAAATACTTGTAGGCCGAAACTCACTACTTTAGAGCATGATAGAGATCTGCACAAGCTACCAGAAAGGACACTGCCTTCTTGGGTTTGATCATTCTAGTGTTATTGCACTGGATCCCTTCAGGATACACTGTCTTCTAGTAGGCGCATAGAAATGATGAATTGAAATGAATAGATCTCCAGAGCATGAAATTGTCATCAACCACTGTGTCAAGCGAAGCGACCAACTTCATGGAAAACACATCACACACATTGGCTGCCTCACAAACTCTGTCATATTGAAAGATATGAACACGAAAGCACATCACAAACTGATATTTGCACTTTTGCTTCACCACATATGCTTCCACATTATCTACACCAAGTCCACAACTCAATTCACACATCCACACATCTATATATACTGACTTATTCACCAAAACCCTCAACTAGGTCGACCACAAATAGAATAAACATAATTAAAACAAAGTCGGCCACCATAAGCAATTGCGATAAATTTGGTCCACTCTAGGAGATAAAGGGGACCCAAATACATCACAACACATCTTCATAAGTCGACTTCAACGAATTGGACACAACACTATTGATGTGTGTTTTGTGACACTCGCCAACATATAACAAAATACCAAGTATTTTATCCTCTCTTGAACAAGGAAATCTCAAATGCTAAACAATATGAAACTGTGTGATCAAATAAGGCAACTCCAAGGTTTAGACTGCGAATGTGTGACTTTGTGTCGAATATAGATCTAGTGAATCGATGTGATATTGCTAGTAACATAAAAGGATTTACATAACCGTTCTTCGATTTAATCATCTCTTTCTCTCAAAGCAGTTGAAACTTGGATGCTAAACTGGTTTGAACTTCAAATAAAAGATAAAAAGGATAAGGGTTTAGGGAATCTAATCTACTTCTAAGATCAAAGGACAACGATGATAATTGATAGTGTCTAAAATGGATTCCTTAAACCACGCATTGCTTTGACATGAGGAAACAACTACACAACTGATGCTATCTCCAAGGTAATGAAGGATTTTCATATTTTCAGATTCACCCAAATACCCAATACTGGTGCAATCCAAATGAACATCCACAATCGAACTAGTGCTTAAGTGAGTTTAGATTAAACACAATTGCAATTAACAAACTATAAATGGTATGAACCAAGGAATTCACCACATATCTCCATTAAAATCAATGAACTTCAACTAAAACTTGAGAAGTAGAAACCATATAAAATGCTGAAGCAACACACAAAGATCCATCACAGCTTCAACAAAAATCATGTATTATCTTCGACAGAGTCTTGGCAACAATTTTTGACACCCTCTTCCTACTACTACTTGCTACTTGCTTCTAATCTACTTGTTTGTTTGATCTACTTCTAATTACTATCCTCTATCTAACGACTTTACAAATGAGGAGACCAAGCCTTTTATAGACCTCTCAATTACAAATGAAGAGCCCATAGTGATTCTAGATCAACAACCGAGATAGTTCAATGGAAACCCTAATTGGGGTAGTTACAACTACCATCTACATACATTTAATGTCATCCCATGAGAAGATTACAAAACTTTAAGTACATATCCTTTCAAAGATGAACCAATGAGAAAATTGATTGTAGCATTTCATTAAATGCTTTCCACACAGTTGTTTGATGAGTCGAGTTGGATGAACTTGGACATGTTGACCTTGAATTATTTGATGGGTTGAAGATGAGTAAGCGCCACCTCAGCATGTATATCTTGTAAATTTCATCACAAAGAATTCCTTTCTAACTTTGATCAACTCTTTTGAAACTATCTACTTCTTGTAAATGATTGTGATGGTTCATATTCCCAAATTGCTTCATCTTGAATTCCTTTATGTTGTAATATCTTTCTTTGGCATCTTCTAGAATATGTTTTTCTTGTCCTTCCATTGATCTTGTTGAGTCTTTCTCCTTCTGCCTCTTTCCATGACTAAGACTTTTTGATTTATTCATTCCCTGCAATCAACCTGAAAAAAAAAGAAAATACCTTGGATTATGATAGCGAATGAAACAGTAAGTGAAAATGCAAGGAGTTTATGATAATCAAATGAAAGTTCAACCTTGCTTTCCTAATTTATTTTGAAGAAGTTTAAAAGAACATTCCTGATGATCATTGTTCAACAATTTTGAATCAAGTTGCATAACATTAATAATTTCATCAAATTTGCTTCACAAACCCTTTCTAAATCTGGAGATGACATTTTCATCCCTCGGAATTCTTATTTTAGATCTGGAAATAATGTTTCAGATTTGGGAATTGTTCAATCAATGAAGAATTTGTTCTGATCTATATTTAATCAACTTGTCTTTTGATTGTCCAGTTATTTTCTCCTTTGTTGTCTCAAACTTGGAATCAGATTTGCAATTCCAATTTTCTCTGGGCAAACTCACCTCCACTCTCTTAACAACAGCAACACTTCACCCTTGGTTTGCTTTGAAACAGATGGGCTTGGACTGAATCTGCATTTAGTTGCTACATTTTATATCTGGTCTGCTGCAATCTGATTTGGATCGCATTGCATAAACATTTCTTACGATCTATGTTACCCGGGGATGCGTTTCCGGCCCTAAGCCCCAGGTTTCGGAAACGGGGACAGTTTCGGGGACTGTGGCATGGACGACGACGTTTCCAAGCCGTCTCCACCCAGGGAGGAAAATCGGAAATGCGTCCCCGAAACTTTGGAAACGGTCAACGCGTTTCCAGCTGGCGTTGACCGTCCCGGGGACTGCGTTGCCATTTCTCGTCCATCCTGGGGACTGCTCGAAGTTTCCGATTTTACAATAAAATATTAAACAAAAAAAATTAATAAATTGCGATTTTTAGCCCTTTCGCGGGTCCCACCTGTTGGAAGTCACTAAAATAATAAAATATATTATGTTTAACATAACATATGTTGAATTTTTTTTTTTTCTCATTTGTCAATGTTTGCTGCTGACGGACGACATAAGAGGATGCAGGGTTGTTTGAACGCAGGGTTTTGTTGGAGGATGCACGCAGAGGGTTGATTTCAAAGTTCAAACGCAGGCAGAGGGGTTGTATTTAAAGTTTTAAACGCAGGTCGCACGCAGAGGGGTTGTTTCCAAACGCAGGTCGCAGTCTGCAGAGGGGTTTACAGCAGTGTGCAGGGGCAGCTGTCATACTATCTTTGTTTTCATTTTGACTTTGATGTTTCGGACTTGGAGTGTTTTGAGTCTTGACATTATATGATCATTGATAGACTTTAGTTGATACTTTAAAAGTTTAAAGTTTAAGTGTTTAACTTTTCAATGTTTTCATTTGATTTTGTTGAAACTTGAAAATTGCAGCCTTATGATATGAATCTATGATGCTTTTCATTCTCTCTTTTGATTGATTTGATGTCATCCTATGTTCCTATTCTTGACTTTAGTATTCTTAGACGATGATTCGATTTGATGCTATTTTCTATGATAATTTGATGAATGGAATTGATAGTTTTAAATTATGTTGCTATGATGAATGTGACGATGTTATGTAATTCTGAAATTTATGAATTTATTTGAAAATTCATATATATATATATATATATATATAGCCGTCCCCTGCTCCGGCCAAAAAAAAGCATCCTGGAAACTCATTTCCTCGTTCCCCCATCCCGGAAACTCGGGTTAACATAGCTTATGATCCCTCCTTTATAAGCGTTCATGCAAGGTGATTTTCTTGTTCAAACTTCGATCGGACTTTTGGATTTCGTTCTTCTGCTATGGAATTTTGCTTCTCTGCTTCTGATCTGCCTTTGGATTCACTCCTTGCTTCTTTTCTGTAACTCGCCTTCTGAATTGTGGATTCACCCCTTAGTTCTGGAATTTTACTCCACAAATCTGGAATTTGGTCTTAAATTCTGGAATCTGCTTGTGTAATTCATAATGTCTGCTATGGATTCGCTGCTCTTCTTCCTTGAATTTGCTTTGCCAAATCAACTATGCATAGGAGGGCGCTATCTTCTAAGGATGTGTGAATGATTTTCATATTGTCAACACTCACTCAAATACCCAAGTACGACACAATCCAAATAAACATTTCCAATTGAATTTAAATGCTTGCAATTAGTTCAGACCAACCTTACACTGTTACTTGCAATCAACAAGTACCAAAAATTATGAAAATAGTTTCACTATAATTCACCAACCAACAATATCCTCCATTCATTTACTTCTATTTCTACTCAACATAAGTAAAATCCTACTAAGTGAGGAAATGTAGGAACCATGCAATACTCCAAAACTTCACAAACATTCACCATGATAACAACAATGAAGAAGGAATAATTTTGGTAGCATTATAGCAACAATATATGCAAATCTCCCTTTGCAAATCTCCTATAGGGAGCTCAATTACAATGAATGACCCAGATCGATTCAAGATCAAGGGCCCAAATTATGCCAACTCAACCCTAATATAACTACCAGCTACAAGCATTGAATGCTTATCCAATTACATAAAAGCATCACTTTGTGGGCCAATTAGAAAATTACATAGCTCTTGTTGACCAATGAGAAAATTGGTTAGGTAGAGACATTAGATGCCCCCCCACATGCACACTTGTGATAATTTGATTGGATGCTCTTGGACAAGTGAAATCGGAATTTTTTGATTGGTTGAAGATGAGCGAGTGCCACCTCAGCATGCTTATTTTGTGGATTTGATCAATTCAACCTCTCCATCATTATAAATAAGTTTTTGTATCTCTAGCAATATCTCTTGATACTCAACATCTTAAAGTCTTAGATTGATTGTGATGGCCTACATTCCCAAATTGCTTCATCTTCATTAACTTTTTCCATCTTCTCATTGCAATCGCTTGTACTGGCTTGTGCTTGAAATCTTGACGATCTTGATCGTTAGAAGTGATTAAGTGTTTCATGTAGTTGGATCCTTCAAACTGAACTTGGATTTTTGAAGGAAATTAAAATTTGTGATGATTTTCTCCACTTGTAGACCTTGTTATTTTCTTATTCGACTTGCTCTTTAAGTTCCATCCTGATCTTGTTCTTTGGTTTGCATCTTCATTTGACCTTTGTTCTTGAACATTATCTTGGTCATCTCCTTGATGATACTTGCAACTTGTTGATGTTTGAAATTTCCATGCTATCCTTGGCATTGCAGCCCTTCCTTATCCTTGCCTTGTTTGAATCTTGAAGTGAAAGCCTTCTTTCACTTGAACCTTCTCATGTCCTCGAGCATCTCCATCCTCCATTTCACCTTGCAAGATAAGAAAGAAACTTCGTGTTGAAGTCTGCAATATGGAAAAAATGGGTAAAATTAAAACATTCTTATGGGTAAGCAATCCTTCAAAAATACAATTTCAAGTTAAAATGAAAGTTGCCTTTGGTTTGATTTCCTCTCACATACACCTTATTAAGGCCAACTTGATCAAGGATCTATATCGAATTGAAACAGCCAGTTCATTTCCAACACTGATTTGTCTAAGTGCCAGGTCTGGGCGGGATTTTGATGTACCTTGGACAAAGGTGTCTAAGGTGAGGTTGGAATCCGATCTACCTTGGGACAGGCAAGGCTTTGCCTCTAATGTTTCACTTTAAAACAACATCCCTTTCCCCTTTTACTTGTGTAAATTTGATACTTAGTTTTCAATCATTTTTTTTACTTATTCATCAGCTTCACTTCTTAATCGCAAGATCTCTTGCCTTGATCAGTTCAGATCTGATGGCAAATGTTTGGATTCTCATCATAGATTTGTTAAGATTTGCACCTTGTATTGCTTGGATTCATCCTATAAACTCACCATTTAAGCTTGGCCTAGGTCTTGGAAACTCATTCCTCGTGCTCAAAGGTGGATTTAGTAAGTTTAAATTCTGGCAGAATTTTAGAGAGTCTTGGACATAGGTGTCCAAGGTGATGTCGGATTACGACCTCCTCTTGGACAGCCCTGTCCAAGGTGAGGTCGGATTCCGACCTGCTCTTGGACAGCCCTGTCCAAGTTGAGGTCGGATTCCAACCTCTCCTTGGACAGCATCAAGCCTCCCTTCCTCAAACATTTTGCATTCTTTCTCTTCTTCAAAACTCCTTGTTTCACATTGCCTTGCTCATTTTCAATCTCAAAACTTCCTCTTGATAATGAAATGGTTTTGATTGATTTCACTCTTAAATTTGGGATCTGATATTGAAGTTTTCTCCTATTGAAGATTTGATTTTCATGTTTCTTTCATGGAGAGGTTGATCTCTTTACAAATTTGGATCAGATTTGTTTTGATGGAGAGGCTTAGTTATACCCTGAAATGTTCATTTTCCTAAGTGAGAATCAATGTGGAGCTGGAATTAAATCTACACTAGAGGGCAGAAAAATGGGGGTCTTGGACAAGCTTGTCCAAGGTGAGGTTGGATTCCAGCCTCTCCTCAGACAGCCTCCAAAAGTTGTTTCTAGGTCATGGCTTATTAAAACATCACTTTCTCCCTTGTTCTTTCACGAATCCACTCCCCTTTCATCTTGATTTTCAGGCTTGTTCATTCTTCAGATCTGATAAAAAAGATCTCATAACTTCATGCTTAGATCTTATCTCCTCATTTGCATCTCGACTTTCATTTCACGTAACTTTCCTTAGGTCCACTTCGACTTGCCTTACCAAGTATTTGTTTCCTTCTCATCTCACACATTCAATTCTTTCTGACCATATTTCCACTCTTTCCTAATGATGAAAATTTGAACTTTAAATCAGATTTGCCACTGTCATATCAGATTACTAAGATTCAATCTCACCCAAAATTTGGCCAAGTGCTGGATAGGTAACTGAAGTCTATAAGACAAGATTAACACTTCATCACTTTGCAGATTTTAGTTTGGCCAAGGGGATTGGATCGCTCAAATACAAAGGAATTCCATTAATTGGCAGGTCAAGACTTTCATTGAGAGTTGGATCCCTGCTTGACAATTTTTTTCCCTCTATAATTCAAACTCATTATTGGGCAACGCCTTGCACATAAAATTACTCAAACTCATCTCCTTGACTTGGAGACCTCAGGAATACTACCAAACTAGGATGGACTAAGACAACTACTGACAACAAAGCGAAAAGAGGGGGTCCGCATTTGCAATGGGGTGATAGTGTGAAAATGTGACAACACGATGCAATTTTGTTTATTACATTTTGAACGTGTCCTCCCAAGGTGTTAAAGACTGAAGGACAAGACTCTAGAGGAAGCTTTAACATGAGAGATTTGATTTTTCCTATTTTCAGATGTTTAGGATTCAGTCTTGGCTACGTTCATGTGCTAGAGTAGAAGGGGATGAAGCTTGTATCCTCTAGTTTGAAGGATGTATTTATGGGATATAGTGAGTCCTCCAAGGCTTCCAAGGTCTATATTCATTTACAGCTAAGATGTAGTGAACGAGTAGAAGAGGGTGACGCTTGAGTCCTCTATTGTTAAGGGTGTATTTATGGGATATAGTGAGTCCATGGCTTGCAGGTTTTATGTTCTTTTACAACAAAAGATATTAGTGAGCCAAGACATGAACTTTGATGAGGATGCTTTGTCCTCTAATTGCAAGAGCCTACTATTGAGTGATTGCTATGCCAGGCGTTGATCTGTAGAATACAACCATACCAGATGCATTTTGATCATGTTCTTGTGTAGGAGCAGATAACTCATTGCCTTCTAGTATAGCTAAGAAGCCAAGATAGGATACTCAAACATTTGAGAGGGGCAGTGTTGTGACCTTTTCACACCAGCACCCCATTGCAAATGGGTACCCCCTCTTTTAGCTTGTAGTCGTTAGGTTAGTTTAGGTTTTGGCAGTAGATTTGACAGTTCAGAGCTTTAAGACTGAGAGGTGGTAACAAAATCAAGTGCCAAGTCACGATCGTAAGTGGGAACGTTAAAATTGAGGTCCTTTTGGGTCAAGTAATGGTGGGTTGAACGTAAAATCCTAGTTGTATTTAAATTTTGGCTAGTCAATTAGTTCAAAATTCCATATAAAGGCATATTCTGTGCATAAGGGCCTTAAAATCCTTATAGAAATTGATTTTCCACACTAAAATTTGCAAAAATCCTTAGGAAAATCAAATTTTCTTTATAAAAATACACAAAATCCAGACTTATAATGCTTTTCCCCACTTATTTTGATCAAAATCCAGACTTGTAATATTTTTCCCCACTTATTTTGATCAAAATCCGGACTAATAATGATTTTCCCCACTTATTTCGATCAAAATCTAGACGTATAATGATTTTCCCCACTTATTTTGATAAAAATCCAGACTTATAATGTTTTCCCCACTTATTTTGATCAAAATCCAGACTTGTAATGAAATTCCCCGCTTTAATTAACATTTTCCATAAAATATTCGAAGTGTTGGGGTTAAAATCTAGACATACTATGAATTTCCACCACTCTGGATAGATGGAATTGAAAATTTTCTCTGTCTGGAAGTTGTCCATACAAGGATCGTTTTCCCCCAAGAGTGAGTTTGGAAAGTGAAATTTTTTCTAAGTCTGGATGTTGTCCAGATGGGTCATTTTTCCCCCAAGAGTGAGTTTGGAAAGTGAATTTTTTCTAAGTCTGGAAGTTGTCCAGACCAAGGTCGTTTTCCCTTGAGAGCAATAATGGAAGATGAAAAAATTTCTAAGTGTTGGATGTGTCCAAGCATGGGTCGTTTTTCCCCTTTTGAGTAATTATGAATGCGAGAATTTTTCTAAGTATGAGAAAGAACTTGTCCCTACTCAAGTCGATTTCCCCCCATGCTGGATAAATGGAATAAGTGTGTGGATGGTTGAAATGCTTGGATTAAAAGATGGACTTAGCCAATTTTAAGAGGATCCAAGCATGGATTGATTTTCCCCTTTAATGACAAGAGGGGTGAAATTTTTTTGGAAGTGTGGGAAAGAGTTTGTCCTCACCCTAGTCAATTTTCCCCCACACATTGGAAAGATGGAGTTAGTGAATGGATGCAAGTGGCATGTTTGGATTAGTATTTGTGGACAGCCAAATTTTGAAGGATCCTTATATGGGTTGATTTTCCCTATAAAAGCATTATTTTATTAATTAATTAATATATGGGGAAATTAATAAAGTGAAAATGGGAAGCTTCTAGAAGGGCATTGAACTTTTATCCCACATTGCTTGTGGGTGGTAAATCAACAAGCTAAACTCCTTTAAAAGGGCTATCAAAGACAAAGATATATGAAAGACAAAGCAAGGGTGGCTTAATCTGGGGCAAGGAGACTAAGATGGACTTAGCCAATTTTAAGAGGATCCAAGCATGGATCAATTTTCCCCTTTAATGACAAGAGGGATGAAATTTTTTACTGAGTGTGGGAAAGAGTTTGTCCTCACCCTAGTCGATTTTCCCCCACACATTGGAAAGATGGAGTTAGTGAATGGATGCAAGTGGCATGTCAGGATTAGTATTTGTGGACTAAGCCAAATTTTGAAGGATCCTTATATGGATTGATTTTCCCTATAAAAGCATTAATTTATTAATTAATTAATATATGGGGAAATTAATAAAGTGAAAATGGGAAGCTTCTAGAAGGGCATTGAACTTTTATCCCACATTGCTTGTGTGTGGTAAATCAACAAGCTAAACTCCTTTAAAAGGGCTATCAAAGACAAAGATATATGAAAGACAAAGCAAGGGTGGCTTAATCTGAGGCAAGGAGACTAAGTAGGAAATCGACCAAGCCTTTGAAGGCTGAAAGTTGGTGCTGAAGGAGATTAATACCATTGAAGGAGGTCTGATAGAGTTGCAGAGCCAAATCTTAAGCGATTCTCCATGAATATTGATTTATTGCGAAAATTAAGATGTTTGCTCCAGCTTCTAAATTGATTCACCAATGATTGCAGACCTATGGAGGATATTTTCTGAGACTTTGGAAGCCATTAATAGACTGAAAGCAAGGTGTATTCAGACCCAAATCTGCAGACCCGAATTTGCAGGGGCGATTTTTTTGGAAAAATCATAAAATAAAATTTGGAGGCTAAGGCAGCCCAAACTTGTTGGCCGAGTCTTCCTTGACTTAATACCAACCATTTGCAACCATTTTCAGTCATTGGGAGGACAAGGTGAGTGAGTAATGAGCAAATTTCTAAGGACAACTTTTAAAATCACTTTTTTCTTGTCAAAATCTGGGTTTGTATTTTGATTGTAATCTGATCCTAACTATAATGCAGACCTTTTGGCATCATCCCAAGCATCATTTGAAGCCATTCTAAGGTCTGAAACTCAAGTGTCTTCAGACTAAATCTGAAAATTTCTTCAGGCAGGGGCGATTTTTAGAAAATTCATATAAAATCACTAAGCCCCCAAGTCATCCCAAACTTGTTTGCAGATCGATCCCCACACCAAAACCTACCATTACCAATTGATTTCAGTCACTTGGGTAAGGCTGCTACATGCGAAAGTCTGAGGACTGTCACAAAATTTGATATTTTTTCACTTGAATCTGGGTTTGTTTTATGATAGCAGTTTGATTAGAAGATTGCTGCAGGCTTTATGATGGCATCTTGAGGCTCATTTCTGGCCATTTTAAAGTCTGAAGACCTTAAAGTGCAGACCCAGGTCTGTAGAAGAACAAGGGCGACTTCCTTTGAAAATTCATTATAAATTCTCAGCTCTTACAAATCGCAAATTTGACATTGCTGGGTATTCACAAGGTCATTAGGCATAAAAAACACTTAGTTTGATACTTGAATTCATTCATAGAGGTACAATTGCAGGTATGTCTTCAGACATTTTGGAGTTGGCTTTGAAAGTAAACACGATTTTAATGCATGATTCTATCATTCCTAATTCACAAGTGGATCCATGAACATAAGGTTTGGATAGTTAACAAGTTGTTGGAACTAATCTAAGGCCAATTCAAGTCAATTTTCAGAGTTGATTTTTTGTCTTAAAAAATCAGATTTCACTGAATTTTCAATTTCCTCATTTTTGGCTAAGTATTGATGAACCTTTTGTGTCTTAGGATTCTCATTTGCATGTTCATGTTGATCATTTTTTTCTTTGGATTAGTTCATTAAGGCAGTAAGGAATTCATCATCTAATCCATGGATTAATTCAAGGACTTTCAGGTCTGAAATTTAATATTTTTCTTAAGTCCTTAAATCCTCACTAACTTCGAGCTTTGTACTAGGAATCATGTTTAGACCAAAGGCAGGGATAGTCGCAAGGAAGTGAACAAAAGAAGGTGGAAGACAAGTTCAAGCTCAAAGGCAAGGATAGCAGTGAATGAGGACTAGTCTAAGGCCATCGAGTTCAAAGGAAGATAACACTTCAAGATGATGCACTTCAAAGCTGGAACAAAGGAAAGAAAATTCAAGGATCGAGCTGAAGGAATTACTTCAAGATCAAGCCTTCATTAAGCAAGGACATGGGACAAGTCCGGATTTAAAGGAGTCCATGGATATGTTTCAAGATTCAATTCAAAGACATTCATGTGTCCGTATGCAAGTCAATTTTTCACTTGTTTCAATGCTTGAAGAATAAGGTCTATCTTATAGGGAGATCAACTTGTCCCTATTCACATCAATTTTCCACAAGGATAAACAAGATTCAATTCAAGGACAAGTTGTTAAGGACTCCAATTTGTCCCTATGAACGATCAAGGCTAGAGGAAGACTTCACCAGGCAAGGATGATTAAATTGTGCAAAGAAGAAGAGTCTACAATTGAAAAAGATAATCATCAAGGGTTCAAGGATATAAAGACCTACAAGTCCATAGGGGGAAATCCATCACTTAAAAGAAAAGAGCAATTTCAAGGACAAGTTCAATGAAAGAATTTCCCGAAGAAAGTGTTGATGTCAGTTTTGTACCACTACATAACATATAGGAATTGAATACCTGATATAGGATATCAAACACTCAACCCTCTCTTGAAAAGTAAATACTCATGAAGAACATGAGAAAACTCCAAGGTTCC
>MU227053.1:523866-534776 GCA_018584345.1 Thuja plicata
AATGGAGGTCTTGCACTTATACACTGAATGAAGGATTCCCAGGAGATAGGTAATCCTCTTAGAGCAATTAAGGATAGTTCCAGATCATCCATTTTATTTCCAATAGTAAGGAGTTGATCCCTTATTTTTGAAATCCTCAGGAAGTAAGAGGTAATTGTTTCCCCTTTGTTCATTTTTATATTCATAAGTTGTTGTTTCAGAGTCAACAATCTACTAGCATTATCGATTTCAAATGTTTCTTGAATGGTTTTGAATATTTCAAAGGAAGTAGTTAATCTTGAAATGCTAGGAAGTATAGAGTCTTTGACAGAGTCAATAATCAATTTCCTGGCTTTGTTATTATGCCTTTTCCAAGTGGATTTTTCTACTTCATCTTCAGGTATCTGGGGTTCTTTCTCTATATAGTCCTCCAATTCAAGTTCTAAAAGAAGAGAAATAATTCTAGTTTTCCAAGATATGAAATTTGATGCACCCTCAAGTCTATCTTCCATTCTCATGTCGTGAGCCATTTCCTTTTGTTATAATAAACACAATTTTATAATGTTTATGTAATATAATAAGAAAAATGAATATATATATCTTCTCTAATAACTTTGCTCTGATACCATGTTAAGGAATATTAGATCAGAAGATGTAATATATATTACTCAGAATTTATAAGTTGCTATAGAATACAATTGCCTTGGTGATTGATTGATTCCACAAATATCTTTTTAGTATATATATTAATACGTAAAGTCATGACCATACATGGCAGTTGCCATGTAGGGTCATGACCCTACGTTAACTTAATCATAATCCACCAATAACTGCAGGCGGCATATTTGATTTAAATGACTTTGTGTCGTTTCATAACTAATACTTGTTACACGATAATATCGTGTTCTGTAAACATATTACAGATACATGATAATCATCGTGGCTGTAATATCAATACAGACTAGGATGCTATCGTGTACTGTAATGTGTTTACAGTAACATGATAACTATCGTGTGACTGTACTCACACTACAGTGCACGATACTTATCGTTCTGCAGTAAGTGTATTAATAACGTTTAATATATTCAATCGGTTTCTATCGTATGCACATAATAATAATACTAATGTATATTATATATTATTTTACATACTTAAACGCGAATGATTCTATATGTCAACATAGAGAAGGGGAAACTGAAGTCACAACTTGTTGCTTTAAAAGAGGGAAAGGAGATTCATTTGGGAGGCTTGGTTATTGATTTTGGAATTGTCTCTTGGAGATTGGAAGTTCTCAGCTTCAATTTCTTTTCAGCCTTGAGGACGGAAACCCTTTTGGCTTAAAGGTGGATCGGACGTAGCTCCAGTTCATCAGCAGAGTGGATTCACATTAGAATTCACCATTGTGTTTTCAGGTTCTTCTTGCATCCAGTCTGACTGTATTTTTTGTTTATAAGATTGGATTATTCCCTTAGTTATTGTATTGCTGATGTAAAATACAATAATGATTATTTCTGAGGGTTTAATTTGAGTAAATTGCTGGTTTATTTCTGGAATCTCTGTATTTGTTGCAAAGTTTATCATTGAATAATTTCTGGAAATTATTTGGAGTTGTTGTGAAAACAATATCCCACCCGGGATATTTCACTAGGTGAGGTGGTCGCTGATAAAACCATATCTAGTAGAGTCCAAGTCATTCACACTTCCTTGCATTCATAGTTAGGAGTAGGAGTGTTAAGAGTTAGAAGTTGAAGTTTGAGTTGGAATTCAAGAGTTGGAAAATCAAGAGTATATTTTCATTGCACATTGTAAAGCCAAATCATTCGAACTAAGTTGACAAACCCTAGTGAACAACGTAAGTCCTCTTGATGATCCAACAAATCACATTATTTCACTGAGCGAGTGTCCACAATTGAAGGAACCTTGAAGTTACCTTGTGATCTTACTTTGCAAGCTTAGAATAAGGATTGACCTTATTCAAGAGAGGATTGAGTTATTGATATTTCACCTTGAAGCACCAAGTGTTTGATTCTGTATGTTGTAGTGGAGCAAAACTCACATCAACAGGTAGAAGAACAAGTGGGAGTGTCATCAAACTTCTTTTTTGGTGAGTTGTTCCCCTAAGAAGTTTCCATGTTATTTTGCATTGATATCTTCAATCATTGATGCAAAACCTGCTAGTTTCAAGGTGGCAAATTATGAGTAGGTGTGGCGAGATACTATGGTAGAAGAGTATCAATGAGTGAATTTTGGGAGATTGTTCTGACCAAAAGGGAAGTTAATGATTGATTTTAGGTGGTTGTACAATGTGATACATAAGTGGGAGTGTCAGAGACTTCTTTTTGGGTGAGTTGTTCCCCTAAGAAGTTTCCATGTTATGTTGCATTGATACCTTCAATCATTGATGCAAAACCTGCTAGTTTCAAGGTGGCAAATTATGAGTAGGTGTGATGAGATACTATGGTAGAAGAGTATCAATGAGTGAATTTTGGGAGATTGTTCTGATCAAAAGGGAAGTTATTCATTGATTCTAGGTGGTTGTACAATGAGAGCAAACAGTTGTACAAACCCAAATTTGTTGGATGAGGTTTCTCCCAAAGACAGGAAGTTGACTATAACAAGACTTTTGCTTTAATTGCGAGATATTTATTTACTATCATAATTATGTCCGTTTCATATTATTCAATTGGTTTTTATACCAGAAAGATGTAAATAAAACTTTTCTTTATGGCAAGATAGAGGAAGAAGTTTATATCAATCAGCCTAGGGGGTTTGAGATGAATGTGCAAGAGACAAATGTATGCAGGTTGAAGAAGCCCTATAAAAGGTTGAAGCAAGCATCCTGTGCTTGATGAGTACTTGTTTAAGTTGGGTTTCAGTAAAATTGTTGTAGATACTAGCCTTCACTATCAGTTTGATAACTTTGATCTGTTACTTTTGTTCAAGTTTGTGGATGACCCGATCCTTATAGGTGGCAGTGAGAAGCTTAGCATGTTTCGAGTGGGAGTCAAGCTTCAAGTTTAATGGGAAGGACATCGGCCTTATGCCCTATATTCTGGGACATATGGCAGGGTACAAGTTAAGTTGAACTATGGCTGCTGTCATTATTCTAAATTTGAAGCTGACTATGGATTAAGATTCAAGTTTGGTGGATCCTTTGGTGTACAGGCAATTGATAGGTTCCCTCATGTATTTGGTGAATATCTGACTTGATAGTTGCTTTGCAGTGATTTTATTGTGCTAGTTCATGGTTTAGATGATGTAGATTCACTTTATTTCTACAAAGCATGTTCTCTGGTATTTGAAGGGCACAATTCATCATGAGCTGGGGTATGTTGGATATTAATAGTTGATGTTGTATGGCTTTGTAGATTAAGACTGGGTAGGTGATGCTAGTAATAAGAAGAGCACTTTAGGGTTTTGCTTCAGCTTTGGGTCAGCTATAATATCTTGATTCAGTAGGAAGTAGGTGACAATGGCATCCAGTTCAACCGAGGCAGAGTGCATGGCAATCTTCCTCTAGTTATGAGGTTATTTGGTTTCTCAAGTTGACAGTTTAGTAATTGATCAAATGTTTTACCTGGCAATTATGTATTATCACAATTTATTCCAGGCTCTTTGGAATTTAGTGTTACAAAATCAGTTTAAGCATATAAACATTTGATACCGTTTCCTTTGGATTCATAGGTCAGAGATATTTTGACAAAACCCCTGGCTAAGGGCAAGTTTGAGGCGACGAGGAAGAATCTCGGTTTAGTGAACACATTGCTCACAAAGAGGGAGTGCTAGAATTTATATGATGCTTGGCTTATGTTCTCATATTGATGGCACAATAGTGATGACTTCCACGTAGGAGGGGGCACGTGCATGCAGGAGAGGATTCTTGCTTTCCAGCATGGGTACAGGTTTAAGTCAAGATTTTCCCTTACCCTTTTGCTAGCCTTATATTTCAGATTAAGTTTACATGTGTAATTATAAGTCTTTGTTTAGACTTTGCTTTTGCTCTTTTTTCAGGCTTATTCATCTATAAAATAAAGGCAAGGGTGTGAGTGTAACTAATTAATTATAGTTTTGAGTTAGTGCAGTTCATTTTTGTTTCCAGATTTAATGAGAAGACAGTTACAGGGTTTAGAGTCGATTACTGTGTATTTGTTCATATTTCAGCAGTATGGGTTTGTAAATTCTTGTATCAATGTATTCAGAATCAGCAGCTTTTGTAGGAGTTCTCAAGTTTCAGTTTCGTAGTGTTTAGGATTTAATTTTCTGACTGTAATATCTGTATATCATGTTCTGAAAATCTAACAGATGTGGGGATGTGACTTGGGTACAGCCATCATAAATACTAGAAACACCACAGATTTGCTGCATTTCCTGTTTCAATGATTGAAATGCTGTTTTCATTTTAAACGGACATTTCTGGGGCAACTGTGAAGTTATCCTTGCCTCCAACAAAAAAGCTACAGCGACCAGTTTTAAAAAAAAATATGTTATCAACCGAATAAGAAAATTCCACCAGTTGTCAACAGCATAAAGAAAAGGAATGAAAAATTGTTTTGTGAATGTTTTTAGTAACCTAAATCACTTGAGAATTCTTTTCAGAGCAATAAAGCGTATATCAAGACCATATCTTCTATTGCAACATAAGAATATTTAATATTAAATATTTCATATATTTTCATGTTTTATTCGTTTTCTGTTATCGTCATGTTTCATGTTTCTCGTTCTGTCAACATAGATGGCTATACAAAAATAGTAAATTATAAAAAAAGTAGAAAATCTATAGACGAAGTTTAAACAAAATTAACCATAATATCAATGTTTCTTGCCGAAAATAAGTAAAAGGTGACAAAATACAACTGATAATTGTTAGTACAGAATATAACTAAATGAATTGGGATATATCACACAGGTTTGTATGAAATGTTCAGAATAGGAAAATTTAATTAGTCACTGGCTAAAATCAAACTAAAGCACTATGGGATCAATTCATCAAATTTCTCCTCATCAATAGCATCCAAATTAGCTGTCTGCTCTTTAGATCCAGATACAACAGGAATGGCATCAATGAATGTGTATTTTTTTAATGCTAATTCTGTTTTGTGAATTAGTTTAAAGGAAAACTTCTTTTGGTGAAAAATGCGTAGAAAGTTTTGCATCAACATTTCAGATAGATGAAAAATGATTTGAGTGTTTTTTTGACAATTACATACCCAGAAGTATCGAGGTGGTACCCAGGCTAGTGCCAGAATGCTACTGGCAAGTGTATGGGGGCTTACTTGGCAGTGAACTGTAACATAAATGTACATATATTTGCACAGCTAAAAACTGCTTTCATATAAATAAATAAAAAGATTGTCAGACGCATTATAGGTAGCTGTAGCTGTTCAAAATTTTCTAAATAACTATACGAAGTTTTACATTTATCGTTTGTTATAAGTTGCTTTGTATCACAATTGGGTGATTATTCATCTAGAGAGCATTACGTGATGTTATCAAAATGCTTAAACATTCTATGCTTTGAGTAATCGTCTATGACATCACAGAATTTCTTGAGCCAAGATCTTTCAACATGCTAGTTACACAAGTAGACCTTGCATTCTAAAAGTTAGATTAAGTAACCGGTGAAAGCATAATTTATTTTAGAGTGTTGAATTCTGCAAGTTTGATGATCGACTTGCATGGGTTATGAACCTAATTGATGAGAGTTGTTTCTATAATATAGTGTAGGCATGCCTCAACTCAATATGTGCAAATGCAACTAGTCATTGAATGGGTTCCTCTACAAGCATGCTATCAAAATGAAACATTTTACAAAAATAATGTCAAGGCTTCATGTTTTATCAAAGTAGCACCAATTGTTTGAGACCCATTTCTTTGATTAGCCATCCACATTCTCAATCCAATTGTTGAAAACCCTTTCTATTGGATGCGGTAATATATGTCTCTATTTGTATGTAACTCTTATCATGACATGAGGTTTGTTGCTATTCCAAATTTTTTCTTGAAATGCTACTTTGAGCAATATTTTGTCTCCAAACTAAGGTTGTGACATGATTTCTTTGCTTGCTTTGAAGAATACCCAAATACGTGAGTTTGAGGGTATTGGATTAGATACACAAATGTGGCTAAGGGCATGGAAATCCAGATACTTGGCTTGTAGGATGTAGCTCTAGAGTTGATTCTGTTCCATGCAAGGTCTCCAAATGAGGTTTGTCCCAAAGGCTATAAGGAATACAGATCCCTTACTCTCGCTTCCATCTTTGAGTTAGGCATACCAATTGTTTCCCACATTACTAAAGAATATTTTTAATCTTTTGATGCACTTTTTCTAGAGAAAATTCTGTAGAAGTTTGGGCGATTGGGAAATGTCTCCTAGTTTTCTTTTATGGTCAAGAATAAATCTTCAAGGAGGGTTGGATGCCTTGTCTTCGAATGTAGGATTTGTTCCATCAAGCTCAAAAATACTCATTTCTACACGACAATCTCTTAAAATCTATTTACAAAGCTGTCATATTGCTTTGTTTCCACTGGGAGTTTAATCCTCAGAGGTGCTCTTCCATTTCCTTTATTGATATTTTTTTATAAAATAATCTTACTACATTCCTATACACAACTCTTGATTTATATTAGTTTGTTAGCCATGTAAAACACTTTGAAGGTAGTTACCTTTATGTTGCTCTTCCATTATCTATTTTTCAAATTAGCTATAAAATCAATCTTGAAAAGCTTTGGTTCAAGCTTGAAACCTTGCACAAATTGCTTGGAAATATTGTATTAAACTTGTTAACAAGTGGAGATGAGGATATTATTGGATTAGAGGCTAGAATGTCTTATAATATTAATGGATTTTCTCTCACCATTTCCTGGACCTCACAAATTAGTCAATTTGTTTAGCTATTGGAACAAGTCCATGCCTTTTGCCGCACTATTTGTATTTCTTGGTTGTGTTTATTGTCCTTATAGGATAATGCATTAGAAATTGGATGAGTTTCTTGTGGGATTGTTGGCCCTCAACAATACTTCCATTTTCTTATCATGAGTAAACACAAAATTGAAATTGATAAGTAGGAGATATTTACCATATCAAGTCAAATTGTGATATTGCTACTAGTATTCAACTGTGTAGTTTTTGAATTAAACTCATTGACCCATTTTTCATGAGTAGTGGTTCACAGGAAGCCATCTCTCATGAGAATGAATGGAACACTTAACACTCATTACATCTAGGCGATGCTCACATAGGTGAAACACTAGGACTTCTCGGGAGGTCACCCATCACAATCCTACTCCAGATCAAGTGCGCTTAACCTCGAAGTTTCCTCTAAGGTTAAGTTCACTTTGCTTGCAAACCCAACTCATGAAACATGGGTCAATGAGTTTGATTGAAAATCTACATAGTTGAATCTTGACTAAAAAGCTACATAGTTGAATCCTAATAGCAATATGACAATGAAATCAAAATCTCTTTTAACCAAAATGTTGCCTCGTAGGCTTGCTAATAATGCTCTTAATTTTCTCTAGCACCTCTTTAAGGATGAAGAATAAGGAGTGTAAACATTTATCAATGCATTTGATTTTGTCTTCAAAGAGTTTTGTAGAGAGGACATTAAACTCCATCTCCTTGTTGCTAGTTCATAGAGTAATGTTGTTGGGTTTCAAATTGTTAAAATTCCTATATATTTTTCTAGTTGCTATTTTTTTGTAAAATTCTTTCTAAGTTGAATGAATCAATAATGATGTTTTCTTCTCATTGTTAGTGTTTGATCCTTCTCAAGTATTTTTGGCATCTATACTTCACTCTACCTAAAGGTTTGGTTTTTGGTTGATTCAAACTTAGTGCTTTATTTGGTTGGTTTATGCAATATCACTATAAATGCCTCAAGTGGAAATGCTACAAGTGGAAATAATGATAGTGGGAGGGAAAGCCTTAATAATTTGAACTTTAGGTAACTATTTCCTTAAGTTTAAAATTTTGTTTGACTTGAATATTAGTGGGGAATATTCATTTGAATATGGATTCATGTATAAAGCCCAAGTTTGAGTATGCATGAAATTTTCATTTTGGTTTTTGATCTGGCAAGCTTTGCTTTATCCTTGCTTAAAGCCCAAGTTTGAGTTATTTTGCATTGTTAGTTTCTTTATATTTTGAATAGTCTTCTTTAATTGTTGGTGCTTGTCTTTGTGTAAATGCCTTTGTTTATTTATGTATTATCTATTGAGGTTAGTTGGATATCATTACAACGTAGGTTCTTATTTCTTTTGAGTCATTTTCCAATATAATATCCTTACCAATCTTAGATAGCTCTTTTGTAGTTATTGTTTTGGAAATTCAATTCTTTCCAAGTTGAATGAATGAATCATGATGTTTGCTTTTCATTGTTAGTCTTTGATCCTTTTAGAGTATTTTTGGCACCTATACTTCATTCTACCTTAAGGTTTAGTTTTGGTTGTTTCCAACTTAGGGCCTTTTTTGGTTGGTTTTGCAATATCCCTATAAATGCCACAAGTGGAAATAATGATAGTGGAAGGGAAGACCTTAATAATTTGAACTTTGGTGATTTAGGAGCATCAAGAGATTGAAATCAAAATATTTTCACGGATGGTTGGAGATAAGTTTTTACTGATTTCTTGTTTAGTTTTTGGAAGAGCAATGACTTTTAAAAGAGTAATGTCCTTTTGGAAGAGGAGATCAACAGTGAGGTTGGGAAAAAAGAGAATCTTAGTTTGGGAAAACCAGAAGACATAGAAGAAAAGATGAGTGTGTGACAGAGTAGAAATATGATTCGTGGAAGGATCAACAACACTTTGTAGTCCCATTTTGATAGAAATAAATGCGCCCTTAATTTCCCTGTTCTCTGATAGGAAACCGATTATCTGGAGTCCTTTATTTGATATGAAATATTGTCGATTGAGTTTCCTTGTTTGCTTTGTTTCTACTGATTAATTTCTTGCCGCTTCTAAAATTCCTATCATAATTTTGTCTTTGTTTGTGAATTAAGCTTCTATTGATTGTTTAATAATCTTGTTGCTATTAGAGCCAGAGGTTTTGAGTGCACGAGTAGACTGTCAAATGTGAGGCAATTGGTGCTAGGACTTACAAGTAGAGAAGAGAAGAAGATTGCGAAGTGAGTGCAATGGAATGCAACAGTGAGAAGGATGGGGATTAGTGTAAGAAGACCCATAAGAATTCCGTCTTCGATGAGTACTGGGACGAAGTCGAAAAATAAAACTTCATGAGAAGTTGAACATGATTGCAAAAAGAATGGATGCATTGGAATTGAATTAGTTTCCTAATGCTGATGTGATTACATGGAATATGAGAGGAGTCAAAGATATCAAGTCTCCAACAGAGTCATGTCTCATGAAAGACATTTAAAAATAAAAACGAAGATGATAATGAAAACTACAAGCATTTTGTAGATGTTAAGGAAGATTACCAAGCAACATAAAATAATAAAGATATTAATTTTTAGAGTTTAGAAAGCTCAGACTTTGGTCATCTTGATGATTTGAGGAAAGATGATACTCAAAGTAGTTAAAAGTTCAATGATGGAGAAATTTTGGGTCATGTTCTCATTTTTGAAGATGATAGCTATAATGAAGAGGAAGGCAACTCCATATTTGTAAAGGTGAATGTAAAATTAACGACGAAGTTTAGTTCGAAATAGCATATCAACGATGAATGTGCCAACTTAGTGATAAAAGTGATAGTAGGGTGAGAAAGTGTAGAAGGTTCAATTGAGGTTACAATGAAAGAATCAAAGGACTTTGGAGATGGAAATGATCTATTGTTAAAAGATAATATTGTAGAAGTAAAGACTTATGAGGTAACTTTTGTTACCCATTGTATGTATGAAGTTTTATTTTTCTTTCGGATGATACCAGTTAATGACTATAAGACGAGACAAGAATGTGGTGATTTGAAGTTAACAAAGAAGTCAGAAGGCAAAGGTAGCAAAAGAAAGTGGAGAGTAAATTAATGCAGAAGGAGAAACTCTGAAAGAGCAAATCTAAGCATAGTGCAAATTTGGAGGGGGCAAGACAAGACAATTGGAAGAAGTGGAAAATGAAAGTGAAGTTGAACGATACGGTTACTTTCGTGAGCAGGAGCCTATGAATTCCACATGCACGCACACACGCTTACTTTTGGAAGAGGAGATCAACACTAAGGAGGTCAAGAAAAAAGGAGCCCTTATTCTTAGTTTGGGAAAAGACTAGGAAAACAAAAACGCATACAAGAAGAGATACATGTGTAACAAAGCAGAACCACGATTCATGGAAGGATCAATAGTACTCTAATCCGATTTTTGATAGAAATAAATGAACCCTTAATTTCCCTTTTCTTTGATGGAAAATCGATTCTCTGGAGTCCTTTATTTGATATGAAATATTGTCGATTAGGTTTCCTTGTTTTCTTTGTTTCCATTGATTAAGTTCTTGTCACTTCTGAAATGCCTATCATTATTCTATCTTGGTTTGGGAATTGAGTTTTTGTTTATTATTTAGTAGTCTGGCTGCTATCATTTGGGAAACTACTTCCCTCAAGTTTCAAATTTCAATTGCCTTGAGTATTGGTGGGGAATGATTATTTGAATATAGATTCATTTATAGGATGATAGGGTTTTAGCTCCAATCTTAGCCAAGATACCCTCCTCTTGTATGTTTGGTTGGAGGCCAAATAGATGGAACCATATTTTCATGTTCACAAATTTCGATCTCATATTAGAGCAAGGTACCATACCCAACTATAGTCTTTTGTTCAGACAAAGTAGGGTCCATCATAAAGATTACAATTTTTGGCTTCTTCAAATGGAAAATTGTCATAAAAAATGTGACAAGAATCTCAAATTTCTTGACTCTTCTAATGAATTTTGTCTTGGACATTTTCTATAGATGTCGATCTTATGAATTGTTTGATATATATATATATATA
>MU227053.1:534826-548927 GCA_018584345.1 Thuja plicata
TAAGCATGGCAGTGGCGACACAACATGAAGGACATTGAATAAATTAATATATATAATTATATTGTATTAGGATTATGATTAGAGTTAAGGTTTTGATTAGGGTTAGGGTTAGGTTTAGGATTATGGTTAAGATTATTATTAGGGTAAGAGTTTAAATTAAGGTTAGTATTGTGCTTGGTGTTAGGGTTTTGATCAAGGTTAGGATTTAAGACTACAACTAGGATCAGGGTTAGGATTTAAGGCTACAAGTAGGCTTAGGTTTTAAGGTTTAGGATTAGGATTATTGTTAGGGTTTGGGTTAACATCATGTTAGTAGTGTGGTTTGAGTTGGATTATGATTAGGGTTAGGGTTTGAGTTTAGGTTTAGGATTAGGATTTAGGGTTTACAATCAGGACTATAATTAGGAATATGGTATGTGTTATGATTTACATCATTGTTAGATTTATCATTAGGGTTAGGGTTTAGGGATAGAATAAAGGTTAAGGGTTTATGATTAGGGTTATGGTTAGGTCTAGGTTTATATCATCTTTGGAATTATAGTTAGGGTTTGGGTTTTGGTTAGGGTTAGGATAAGGGTTTAAGTTTTAGAGCATCATGATTATGGTTAGAGTTTACATCATGATTAGTATTATGGCTAGGGTTAGGGTTAATATTAGAGTTAGGGATATGATTATGGTTGGAGTAAGTGTTTCCAGCATGGTTAGTGTAGACACATAAAAATGTTGGAAATGGAATGAAGAGTGCGATGAGATGAAACAAATGAAATGAAGGGAGAAATGATACGAAGAGAAATGTTATGATGAGAAGAAAGTGATGATAATTATTGTGCTTTTAAGTGATAATATCATTAGTGAACTTATTATGGAAACGGGATGAATTCATTTGGACATGGAAAGATCCAAATGAATCAAAATACTCATTGTGTGGAGGAAAACACATCAGATAATTAAGGAATGCCCTAGTTCACATGAGACCCATACGTCTTTGATGAATTTAGACAATCGTTTCCTAAGACGAGTAATCATATTACTAAGGAACAATCCACAAGAAACAAACAAGTGAACATGTCCCATCCTCGCCCTTCTAGTCAAAGACATCTTTGAGATAGAATCTCTAGTCAGAGATATCCCAGAAAAGCTAAAAGACATGTCACCAAAGATAAAATTAAAAGATTTGAAGCAAACAAATAGTCATGTTTTAGGCTGAAATGATCTTTGTTACAAATGATATGGTTGGTTGATATGTTGATAGAATGTTGTTATGTTTGCTTAGTCTTAGTTACATGCTGTGATTTTATTGAAGTCCAAAGCTGCATGCTTGTATAAAGTGTCAACCATACACAAAGGGAATGTTTTATTATGGAGCAAGGTGAAGTGATATGATTGATGGCGCAAGTGAAACTTTATTATAGTCTATGAGCGAAAAGATAGACATAAAGGAAATACAAGAGCAAGAGATAAAAAAGAAATCTAAGTAAGTTTATTGATTGAAGTAATGTTGTCATGCAAGATGAATAACTTGAGAGAGAAATCACGCAAATGAGAGTGGAGACACAAGAGATTTTGAACGGGGAAAGGATAAGAAAAACCTCTTATGTATTATTAATGCAGACAAAGCCAGAGAGAGAGAGAGAGAGAGAGAGAGAGAGAGAGAGAGAGAGAGAGATTACAATAACATCATAGAGAAGAAATAAGAGGAGAAGCATCTCTTAAATAGAGATGAAGAGAGGATTTACAAAGTAACTCATAAATATATGAATGCCACATTCATAACATGTGTGTGCAATGTGTCAACATCCTCTTAAGGTGGAAAACTAAATTTCTTTAATAAAGGAATAAAAAGAAATGACATGTCCTCACACATGTACAAGAGGATAAATTAAATGTAGGGATTCCAAAGGAATATCACAAACTAATTACAACCAAGGAAAGATTAATATTCTAACAACCCCCCGTTAAGCTTTACTTGGGGAATTTACATCAATGAGTTGCAAACTCATATTTTTACAATGAAATTAAAACTTGTCTTTAGAAAGAGGCTTCGTCAAAATATCAACAACTTGATATTTCCCCCTGCAATATAGAAGTGACACTTGCTTGTTTTCAATTTGTTCTCTAATAAATTGGTGTTGGAGAGCAATATGGTTTGTCCTTGCATGAAAGATAGGATTTTTAGCCAAGGCAATGACACTTTGGTTGTCACAATACAATGGTGTAGGATCTTGTTGAGGCAACCCCAAATCTTCAACCAATCTTGTAATCCATAAAGCTTCTTTAGAGACATTAGTGCATCCGTTATATTAAGCTTATGTAGAAAAAAACCATGTATAATGTTTCTTTTTACTTTGTCAAGAAATAGCACCTGAACCAACAAAGAAACAATATCCACAAGTAGATTTCCCATCATTGGGATATCCCCTAGATCTAAATCAGTAAATCCTTTTAAAGAAAAATCAGGATTTGCATTGTAAAATAAACCAACATTAATAGTGCCTTTAATATATTGTAAAATTCTTTTAGCGACTTTAAACTGAGTTTGTTGAGGTTTAGACATAAATCTTGAAACTAAACCAATACTATAAGCAATATCAGGTCTAGTAAGAGTTAAATAATTCAAACTTCCTACTAGTTGTCTATATAAAGTAGCATCCACAAATGAAGTTTGCACATCAATCGTTAAATTAGTGCCTAATTCACATGGAATTGAAACATGAGTATCATCATTCATTTTAAACTTTTCTATAAGATATTGAGCATATTTACTTTGAGATAGAAAATACCCTTTGGTGTTTGCCAAATTTACATTCCTAGGAAATAATGTAAAAGTGCTAAATTTGTCATTTGAAACTTTTGATTAAGTTGAAACTTAATATCAGAACTTAAAGTATTTGAACTTGAAGTAAGAATCAAATCATCCACATATAAAATAATAATGATAATATCATCTTCAGTATGTTTAATATATAGATTTGGATAAGTTTTGCTTCTAACAAAACCTTGAGAAAGAAATAATGCATCAATCTTAGAATACCATTCTCTAGGAGATTGTTTTAATCCATAAATAGATTTTTTCAACTTACAAACTACATGTTCATTACCTTCTTTAATAAAACTAAGAGGTTGAGACATAAAAATTTCGTCATGCAAATCACCATTTAAAAAAATAATTTTAACATCCATTTGGTGAATAGGCCAATTCATTTTAGAAGCTTAAGAAGAACAAGTTTAATAGTTTAGCAAAAAAAGAAAAAAGTCTCAATATAATGTAAGTCTTCAATTTGAGAGAAACCTCTAGCAACTAATCTAGCTTTAAACTTACTAATTTCATTGTTGGCATTCAATTTAATTTTATATAACCATTTACATGAAACTGAATTTTTACCGCGAGGCAAAGGAACTAAATTCCAAGTTTGATTAGAAATTAAAGTAACATATTCCTCTTGTATAATTTTTTTGCAACGAGGTTTAATTTTAGCTTGTTCGAAAGAGTTAGGATAATTAGAATTCATAATAGAAAACATCAAAGCAAAATTGCAATAATTAAATCTCCTAGGTTTAAGCTCACCCATTCTAGCTAAATAATCATCACTTTCTTGAAGCAATTTCTTAAACCATTTAGGCTTTCCATTAGAAGTAAATAACTCATCACTAGAAGAAGAATCATGAGGAGTAGAGTTATTATTATCATCATCACTATCGATAGAAGAAATATGAAGAGATGCATTAGGAGTAGGGTTTAGAGAAGGAGGTTTTTCCTCCCCAAGCACAACTTTACTTCCACTAAATTCAACATCTTGCACATTAGAACAATCATGTATTCCACTCTCTGCAACACAAACATCTCTTGCAACTTTCATCTTGTTAGTAATAGGATTCTAAACTCTATATGCTTTAGAATCTTCATCATAACCAACAAAGATATAAAGAGAAGATTTATAATCTAACATTTGCCTTTTTCGTTTAGGTTTATGAACATAAGCAATTGAACGAAAAATCCTTAAATGCTTAAGATTGAGCTTCCTACCAGACCAGGTCTCTTCGAGAGTCATATCCTTTAGAGCTTTAGTAGGACGCCTATTGATGAGGTATGTAGCACAAGCCATAACTTCAACCCAAAATTTATAATCCATATTCTTAGCATGCATTAAACATCTAGCCATTTCAACAATGGTTCTATGCTTCCTTTTCACTACACCATTTAGTTGAGGTGTATAGGGAATGGTAAGCTCATGTTTAATACCAAAAGATTTCAAATAACCATTAAATGCATTATTAACATATTCCTTACTATTATCAATTCTAAGTATTTTGATTTTAAAGTCAGATTGCCTTTCAAAAAGCATATGAAATTCAACAAAAACATCAAGAACTTGATCCTTACTATGCAAAATATAGATCTAAGTTCTCCTGGAAAAATCATCAATAAAAGTAAGAGCATACCTAGATCCTTGGATAAAGGGATTCTCCGTGGGTATGAAAGGGTCACTATGAATGAGGTGCAACTTATGTTTTTCCCTCCATGATTGACCATGAGGAAAGGGTTCCCTATGCATCTTACTACTCATGCAACCAGTGCACACAATTTTGGAAGGAACAATAGTACACAATCCATTAACCATATTTGCATTTTGCATCAAAGAAATATAATCAAAATTCAAATGACCAAGTCTTTCATGCCATACATTAAAATCAATAGTAATAAGCAAAGAATACCTTGAAGTAGCAAACTCATAGAATTCATAGAGGTTATTATTATCTATTGATGCATTAGTAACAAGTTGATTATTCTTAGGATCAATAATATAACACATGTCCTTATAAAATTCTGACATAGCTTAGCAAAAATCAGATTTGACTTTCATTTAGGAACATAAATTACAACATGAAGTTTTTTATTAGGAATGGTCACATCACCCAAACCTTCAACTTTATAACTATGATTGTTAGCTAATTGAATAAGAATATTTGAAGTATCAGGATGCAAAGAATCAAAAACTTCTTTATGAGAAGTGACATGTTGAGATGCACCACTATCAACAATCCATTCTAAAGGCCTAGAAACATTATAGCTACATGTAAATGCATGAAAAGATTGAGGATTTCCTTTCTTATAATTAGGTTTTGATTATGTTGACTATTTTGATTCATGGGCTTTTTATCATTTTGCTTCTTAAAATATTTATTAGCAACATGTCCATCTTTCCCACAATATGTGCAATGGGGACGTTTATTAGAGTTATTCTTTTGATTATTATAATTATAATTATGATAGGACTTAGAATGAAATTTGTTATTGGAATAATTATGATTATTATGGTGATTATTTGATATGAAATTATGATTATGATTATGATTTTTAGACATGAATGCATGTTCATTACTTTTAAGAGTACCAAACTGAATTAATTTTGCTTCTTCTCGATGTAATAAATTTTGAAAAATAACATAAGTCAATTGACTAGCTAGTGTAGGAATAACAAGTTGAGCATGCACATTTGTAATAAAATGCTGAAATTGCCTAGGAACACATTTCTTGAGAATAAGACGAGTTAAACGAATATCAGATAATGTTACTCCTAAACCTTTTAATTGACTATGTAACAAATCAAACTTTAATAAAAACTCATCTATTGTTTTAAAATCAGTATACCTGAGGTCTTCAAGTTGATCTTGAAGCCAAATCTTTCTAGATTCATTCGAACTATCATAAGTTGATTTTAAGATTGCCCATGCTTCATGGGCTTTCATACAATTCCCATGAGAACATATAGTTCAGGAACCATTGAAATGCCAATAAGCCCAAGGGCTTCTTCATTTTGAGCTTTCCACTTTTCTTGTTCGGCAGGAGTGATATTAGAGTCCAGATTTGAAGTTGGACCGGTAGCAACATCTAACAAATGCTTAAAATGAAAAATAAGCGAGATGTGGATTTTCCATGAATGATAATTAAAATTAATTAATTTAATTTCTAGAATTAAAATAGACATAATTACAATAATTTTGACTTCTTTAATTTTTTTTTAAAATAAAATAACTTTATAATAATATTCACTAATAAAAAAGATTAAATTTTTGATTAATAAAGATAGAATATATTAACTTTAAAATTATGATTTAAAAAAAAAAAAAAAAAAAAAAAAAAAAAAAAAAAAAAAAAAAAAAAANTTAAAAAAAAAAAAAAAAAAACAAAAAACAAAAAACAAAAAACAAAACAACCACCAATGAAAAAAATCTCTTATCCTTGAAAACTTGAAAACAATTAATTAATTTTTTAAAAAGAAAAACTTCATTAAAAAAAAAAAGCAAAAAAATTATTTAAAACTCAAATAAACTTTTATATACTACGTGAGAAATAAAGGAAAGAATTCTAATTAAAAAATAAACTTTTAAAAACAAATTATAACTTTTAAAATAAAACTTTAAGCTTTTTATTTTAGCTTATTGCTAATTAAAGTAAAAAAAAACATAGATATCAAATTCAAGGAAATGCATAAGAATAAAATGCATAAAGGTTTAGAATGAAACACATATAGTCAAGCTGTGAGGGAATGCATTTAGTTAGAATGATAGTCTAAGGGCAGCAATATATTATCGATATGTTGACAAGAATTTATATGAAAACATAGAGGTTACAAGCTGGGCAAGAAGGAGACGTTACATGGAATAAGTAATAAAACAATATAGACATTACAAAGAAACATAGTATAAAAATAATTATCTCTTAAGAAAACTTAATTTTTGATGTTAAGATTTGATTGAAAAATTACAATATTAAAGTTGTAAAAATGATATTAAGATTAAAAAAAAAACAGAAATATTTTAATCAGAGAGAAGAATTGATTTTTTTTAGAACTCCCTCAGAAATGTTAATTTGAAAATAAATTTATGAAACAATTTTTTTAAAGTTGCACACAGAGGTTAGTTTTTTTTTAATTAAACCTACAAATAAATAATGTTTTGGAATAAGCAAAGAATACTTTTGGAAAAAAACAGAGGAAAATATAAATCAGAGAGAAGAATTAATTTATTTTAGAACTCCGCAAGAAATGTCAATTTGAAAATAAACTTATGAAACAATTTTTTTAAAGTTGCACACAAAGAGGTTAGTTTTTTTTTATTAAACCTACAAATAAATAATGTTTTGGCAACACACCTTCCAAAATGAGTTAAACAAAATAGGTCCAGTAGCTAACTCTTTGGCAGCAAGCCTTCCAAAGATGATTAAAATAGATATAATAAATTTAAATAAAAAACCCGCAACACAAAATCAACTAAAAAAAGAGATTCAACTTCTCTCTTCAAAGAGTGCCTGTAAGAAGGGTGAACTCCAAAACAAATACCATGAAAGGAAATACAAGAGCAAGAGATAAAAACAAATCAAAGTAAGTTTATTGAAAGGGGCAAAGAAAAAAAAAGCCCCCTTACGTATTGAGAGAGAGAGAGAGAGAGAGAGAGAGAGAGAGTGTCATTACAATAACATCATAGAAAAGAAATGAGAGGAGACACATCTCTTAAGTAGGGATGAGTAAAGGAGTTACAAGGTAAATAAAAAATCTATGAATGCCACCATTCATAATATGTGTGTGCAATGTGTCAACATCCTCTTCAGGATGAAAACTAAAATTCATGGCATGTCTTCATACATGTACAAGAAGACAAATTACATGTAGGGATTCTAAAGGAATTATCCCAAACTAGATACAAACAAGTAAAGATTAATATTCTAACACAAACAAAAAATGATAGTTCCCCCAACCATGAGATGCCAAATATCCTAACCCGTGCTGCTAAAGTCAAGGAGATTACCCCAGTGTAATATGGATGGAGAATGTGCACAAGTAAGAAAGCAAAGTGAAACAATCATCAAGCCATGGTGGGGTGGAAAGGTTATTATGAAGTAAAAGGAAAACGAAAGTGGGATGGAAAATCAAGCAGAATCTTGAAGGAAGGAGGAGCGAAGTCATTACATATGGCGTTGGTTGTCTAGTTTTCACCATGGTACTTATCCAAGGTGCTACCGAAGTGGTTTCCACCATAGGACAAAATTTGTATTACTTTTAATTTTTTTTTTCTTTCTTTTTCATTTTTTTCAGGAGTTTTTTGATTTTTATGATTTTCAGGACTTTTTAAAAGAGATTCCCCGAAATGATCAAGTATAGAACCTGCGAAAGTGAATGCTATTGATGGGGTCTTGGAGTAGTTCAGCCTCAAGACTAGCCAACTTGTACACTCTTGACCCATATGCAACAATACTAAAAAATGAACCAAGCCAATTGGGTACAAACTTTCCCTTTTTTTTTCTCTATCTCACTGATTCTTTGGATTTTCCTTAAGAACAAGATCCCCAATTCTAAATGTTCTTGATCTGACTCTATGATTGTAACTTTTGCACATTCACTGCCGGTATGCCTTGAGATGAATGAAGGCAACCTGTTTGTGTTCATCAAGCAACTCTAGTTCGTGCAAGTAGAAGACCCTGTAGTCTTCGTCATTGATCAGATTACACAAGGAAACCCGCAAAGATGGTAACTCGACCTCGATCAACAGGATAGCTTCATAACCATAAACTAGGGCATATGGAGTGACACTAGTGGGAGTGTCGATACTTGTGCGATAAGTACACAAGAAAAGTTTCAATTAGACACGCGAGTCACAAGTAGCTTCATTGATTGTATTTTTTAGAATTTTTAGGATAGTTTTATTAGAGGCCTCAACTTGACCATTACCTTGAGTATAATATATTCAAGAGTGATGATGCTAGATGTGTAATTTCTTACAAAGCTCATTGACATCTTGATTTTTAAAGGACTACCATTATCCATGATAATGGAAAAGGGAACACTATATCAAAAAATGATATAATTGAGGATAAATATAGATATTTTCTTTCCAGTGATATTTGTTAATGGAACAACTTCAATCCACTTTGTGAAATATTTAGTTAAGATAATAATGTATTTATAGGCATTGGAAGAAGGCGGGTGAATTTTTTCGACGAGGTCAAGTCCCCTCTGACAGAAGGGCCAAAGAGTAGTATGCGGTTGAATCTCCTGAGTAGGTGCATGTATTAGGTCTCCGTGTATTTGGAATTGCTTGCATTTATTAACAAAATGATAGGCATCTTTTACTATAGTAGGCCAGTAATAACCAGTGCGTAAATGTTTCTTAGCTAAGGTAGGACCACTAGAATGTGCCCCACATATACACTCGTGCACTTTACGTAAGGAAATATTGGCCTCATCACACTCAAGACATCTGAGTAAGGTAACATCATAATCCTGACGATATAAGGTATCATATAGAATGACATAGAGAGAAGCTTGACGTATAAAAGGTTTTGCGAGAGTTATTGGAAAGGTTAGATGGCAAGATATTGTCCCGTAGATAAGCATAAATATCTCCATACCATTGGGAATTAGGACCAACAATAAGGAAAATCATCTCAGATTGGGGAAAATTTTAAGAAGGTTCCAAGAGAGGCCCCACCATGAACTCACAGTATGCAACATTATTGGGCATTTATATAAGTGATTTGACAATGGCCATGACATCATCTTCTCTGTTACTATCCTTGAGAATTTTCTCAAACGTTATTGATATGAAATAGGCTTTCAAATATCCACCATTCTTTTATAAGGCATCAATTTTTCATATTTTGTTTTATAATCACCATTGACATGTTTAATTACAAGTTGAGAGTCACCAAAAACACATAACTCACAAAATTTCCATTGTACATCCATGCAAAGTCTGGTAATCAATGCTTTGTATTCTGCAATATTGTTTGTACATTGAAACTAGATCTTATAAGATTTTGGTATACAATATCCCTGTGGTGTGACAAAAAGAATGCCCATGCCATAAACCAATTTGTGTTCATGAGCCATCAAAATATAATGTCCATAGGCATGTAGATTCCACATTGAATATTGATTCATCGAGTAAATGGGTAATAAGTGGATGACCATCTTCTATTGGAGATTCTGCCAATTGATCTACTATAGCTTGTCCTTTTATGGATTTTCTTCCCACATATTCAATGTTGAATTCACTTAGGATCATAACCCATTTAGCTAACCTTCCTATAAGTGTTATTTTCTGCAAGAGATATTTGAGAGGATCTATCTTTGCAATGAGTTTTGTTTGATGTGTGATCATATAGTGACGTAGTTTTTGTGAAGAAGAAACTATGACCAGACAAGATTTTTCAATGGAGCATAGTTCAATTCATAGCCCACTAGAGTATGACTAATATAATAGATAGCTTGTTCTTTTCCATCTATGTCATGCTATTCCAAAAGTGCCCCTACTGTTGTGGTAGTTTTTGATATATAAAGTAATAAGGGCTTGTCACCTATAAGAGGTACTAAAATTGGGGGTGACATCGGGTACTCTTTGATATGTTGGAAACCTTGTTCACACTTGTCATCCCATTTGAATGGAATACATAATAGATGTTGAAATGGGTGATATTTATTTGCTAACTATGCTACGAAGCGACGAATAGATTTTGATTTCCCTTTCAATGATTTCAATTGATGAATATTCCTTGGTGGTGGTATTTCTAGTATAGCTTTTAATTTAGCAGGATCAACTTCAATTCCTTTAGAAAAAACAATATATCCTAGGAGCTTCCCAACAGTTACTCCAAAGACACATATTTTGGATTCAATTTGACTTTATATTGTTCTAATCTTGTAAAGATCTTGTCCAGTATTTCCTAATGTCCATCTCTTGTGTAATATTTTCCCATTAATTCATCCACATAATATTCTAGGTAAGTGTGCATCATGTCATGAAAAATGGTAGTCATAGCTCGTTGGTAGGTAGATCCAACATTTTCAATCTAAAAGGTATGACATTCCAATAGAAATTCTCCAAGGACAAGTGAATTCTATCTTGACTTGATCTTCAAGAGTAATTTTGATTTGGTTATAACCTAGGAAACCATCCATAAGGGAAAGAATCTCATGTCCTACTGTGAGATCAACTATTATATCAATATTAGGAAGTGGGAAATTGTCTTTAGGACAAGCCTTGTTAAGGTCTCTAAAATTTCTATAGACACAAAAAATCCTATCAGGTTTTGAAACCGGTACTAGATTGGAGATCTATTATGGATAATCAATATGCCTTATAAATCCAACATCTTGCAACTTTTGCAATTCTACCTTTACCAATAGTGCTATGTGTGGGTGCATTTTTCTCAATTTCTATTTTATAGGTTGTGCCCCCGGTGGTAAAGACAAGTTATGCATAACCAAATAAGAGTCAAGTCTGGACATATCTACATAGGACCAAGCAAAATTGACCTGTCTTTCCTTGAAAAATTGTATAAATGCTTCTCTTTCCTTGGATGCCAATGATTCAACTAGATGTATAATTTTGTGCTTCTCTTTTGTGCCAAGGTTTGCTGCTACTATTTTCTCCTCTAACATGGATGAATTTTTATAATAAGATGGTTGGGGAAGTGTGTCAAGCCATCCATCTTTAGGTGTCTCATAGAGGTTTTCACCTTCGGATGCATCCTTTATTTTTTACTTTTTTTTTGAGTCTAATATTGCCATAGAGTAGTTTTCACTAGAAGAACTATTTATATTTTATATAATTTTATGACTGAAAGACTTGGCACCCTCTCCAAAGTAAGCTGGTTTGTTTCTTATTGCATTTCATCTCATTTGCATGCTTATTTCCATATCTTTTGAGGTGTATGTAGAAATGAAGGAGTAAGTTTTAGTTGTTTATTGCTTATTCCTTTATAACATTTTACATACTACAAATTCCTTCCTAATTACCCTGAAAATTAGTCACATGAGATTTTTGTTAACCACGAAGAGGAAGAAGAAGAGAACATCTATGTTGATGTTGCACAAAATTTATCCCCCTCCACATCTTCCACAAAAGAAGAACCAATTGGTCTGAATATCTTTGACGAGACACTTGACCCAAATCCTTGTGCTAACATCTTGACCAAATTGTATAATCCTCCACCTGTCAACCCATTTAATCAAAATCAAGTTGATAACCAATTGGATTTAGTAGTTTATCAACTAGGTGCTCATCTAAGGGCTCAACTAAGAATGGTAGTAAATCCTCCTCCTCCTACCTTTCCATTTCCTATTAGTAATTAGCATGAAAAAAATGAGCTTAAGAATATACCTGCTTCAACTCTTCCCAAATTTTATGTCCTTTTCACATAGGACCCTGACACATTCCTCTTTAAATTTGACATCCTCTGTCAAAGCTATGACCAGACCACTGATTCTCATAGAATCAAGTTATTCCTTTCCACCCTGAAAGAGTCATTTCTGAGATGGTTTATGGGCCAGGGAGGTGATGTTGTGCATAATTGGGATAATATTAAGAAAACATTCTTAGAAAAGTAGAGGGAATACTGCAGAGGAAATGATATGAGAGTGGATGATATTTTTAGAATGCATCAAAAAGAATATTAAAGTTTGGAGGATTACATATCAAGGTTTCTATTCATCCTACAAAAGTTCACCCACCATCATCTGAATCAAGAATCACAAAATTTTGTCTCTCTAAGAGGAATCAATGATGGGTGAAATGAAGCTTTGGACTTAATGATAGGAGGATATATCACCCAAGAAAATTGGGATGATATCAAGAAGATATGTTTCAACTACTCAAGAGCAGTTGTTAAAAATGCAAGAGGCTATCACTCTGCTATAGAAAAATCATCTTGTAAAGGAGGCTAAAGGACGAAAATCAATCACCTACTGAAAGTCTTTAAGTAGGATATTATCAACAATATATCTACATAGTTGGACACCATAAAATCCAAGAAGAAGCATGAGGAAGTAGAGGCAATTCTAGCAGGATATTTCACTCACCACAGACAAAATAAAAGGGATTGCAAATGCAAAATGGTGACCAAATTGCAGGCTAAAAATATTCCTACTCAATGCCACCCAATAGAAGGAGATTATGATCAAGTCTTTTACAATGCTCAAAGAAGGCCATGGGCTCCAAGAAAAGGTATTACATAAGACCCCTTAAATTTTAGTGTTCCTTTTTCAAATTCTTATAATAATCAGTGGAAAACTGAGTTCAATCCTAATCCTGGAGGCTATCAATCCCAACCTTGGAGTAACCCACAGTCTCAGTGGCCAAACTATAAGAACCCTCAGTGGAAAAATCATCAAGGAAATTGATAGAAACCTTAAGGAAGATAGAAGCCACCCCAAGGGAAATGGAAACCACCTCAGGATAATTGGAAACAAAATCCACAGTGGAGAGGAATCCAATAATGGCAGAATTAATCTTCTAGATACCTTCAACCACCCCAACAACCACAAAAGAAAGCACTCATGCCACCTCCTACAGCCAATGCTAACCCTCCTCCACCAACCCATCTACTTGCCCATCCTGTGCTTAATCCTAATAGAAAACCATAAAAATAGTAGTAACCTATCTATTCTACAAACACTGCAAATCAATATCCCGTAAATTAGTACCCTGCCTATGTTGTGAACATAAGCGATATCCATTTAAGGTATGGAACAAGGTTACCAGCCACAATTTCCCCTGTAATAACTAAGGTACCTATTGAAGAGAGAGAACCTTAAAATATTCCTACTTGTATAGTCAGAAAATGGAAGCACTTCCATTGTAGATGTGTTTAGCCTTTCGAGTAAGTGGTTTGGGGTCATGACAAAGTGCCTTGAATGGGTTCCTGATCTTGACATGGCTTCCCCCCTATTCTGTCCCTCTTTCCACTCCTGTTTAGCCTAATTTCTACATTCTGAACTGTAGACTGGTGATTCTGGGCTTTAGGGTCAGGGTCAACCTTTTAGGTCTATGTCGACCTCAACCCTAACCTAGGTCAGGGTCAACCTCAACCCTGACCTAGGTCAAGGTTGACCTCGACCTTGACCCAGTGTTCAGATCCCGGGGTCTCATAGTTTTTGGAGGTCGGCCTTTGCAAAATGTATTTCCCGCTTCCGGGTCGGCTGTTTTGGGTTCCGAAGCGTTGATTCCTAAATTATATTTAATATAGGTCCTCTCCTAGGGGTAAAGGCTTTAATGGGAATTTAATCCTCCTATGTAGGCCTCCTTAGAAGATTGTGCCCTAATT
>MU227053.1:549059-566961 GCA_018584345.1 Thuja plicata
GTGCCCTTTTGGTGATCTCTCCATCCACCTTCTTCCAAGCCTATTCCAAATTCAAGAACCCATTCAAGACTTGGTGTTGGAGATCTACAAGCAAGAGATTGAAGATATCCTACCTTTCTACATTCTAAATTTTGAGGCACACTTGTGGATTCAAGGATTCAAATCTGTCACAAGGACTTTTTCAAGCAAGGTACAGGTATATAATAGCAGATTTGAGACCAGATCTGGATACCCTTTTCGACTTTCTTTCAGATGGCATGAACAAATTTTCTGTCGGACCTATGCAGGTTAGGGTTGACATTATTGGGTCAGGGTTGACATTTGTGGGTCAAGGTCGACCTTTTTCATAAGACGACATCAGAATGGAAAAAGATTTTTGGGTTTTGTTCATCTCTGCGTTCTGGTTTGGGATCAATTGTCAGTTTTTCCAGAAATAGTCTACAGACCTCAGAAAATAGAATTCTTTGATCTGAAACATTTCAAGGTTAGTGCATTTCTCCCACTTCTTCAATTACTATCATATATAATTTCTATACATATAATTAACAGAATTTAAGGTATTTCTCTTGTTATTCTCCTTTCCTAATAGTTGATTCATTTGTGCATTAGCCCTTCCTTGGGGTTGATCAACTTGGATCTCCCATTTGTGCATTTGGGAATAAAAGAGAAACATCTTATCTTCTCCCTAATCACAATTGCAACACATAATCAATTAAATTCAAGTAAGTATAAAGTAGGGTTAAGGAATCCAACACACATAATCAAATCAAACAACAATTAATCAAACCACTTTACACCACGATTTCATCCTTTACATTTTGGTAACCCCTATTTTATATATTACATTACTATACCTTCTCAAGAAGAGTTGACTGGAGAGGATAAAGTTCTTGGGACAATTGACCCAATTCCTCCATTTCCATGAAGGTTGGAAGCTAGGATAACCAAGCAGAAAGAGGAAGAAACTTTTGATATCCTTGATCAATTGAAGCATATTTATGTCAAGATTCCCCTCTTTAAAGCTATAAAAGATGTTCCTATTTATGATAAATCCATTAAGGAAGCTTGCCTCAAAAATCTAGGAAGGAAGAGGAAAGATCCCCAAATAGTACATGTACTTGGACTATTGGCAGACATCATGCTTGGTAAAGTTGTGGTACCCAAGTATTTTGATCCTAGTAGCCCAGTAATTGAAGTCAACATTAATGGAACCCAAGTTATAAATTATTTACTAGACTTAGGAGAATCCATTAATGTGATGAATAAAGATACCATGCAACATCTTAAGATTACCAACCTAAGATATACACCCACTGTCTTACAACTTACTGATAGTTCCATAGTCAAACCTGATAGAATAGTAAAATACTTGGTAGTTACCATAGATTCTTGGGAATACCCTATTGATTTCATGATACTTTCTCCTAAAGACACATTTGGGGGATATCCTATCATTCTAGGATGACCTTGGTTAGCTACAATTGATGCATACATAGGGTGTTGATCATGAGATGTGACTATCTAGGATGGTCTTACTAGAAAGAAGTTATCCTTATATCCTCCTTGACAACATTAAACTAAACTAGTCAATCCAGTATGACCAGACCTAGGAGAAGAAGTAAAGGAAGTTAAATCGGTAGTACAAGTTATGATGTTGGAGAGAGATCCTTTCCAACAACTACAAGAAGAAGAAGAGGTTCTCAACAAAATTATATGGAACAACTATGAAATTAGGGAGAAACCTTTCAGGTGTTACTCTACCTAGAGGTGTTCCTTGCAGTCCATTCTCAATGAACCTGGTTCATCAAACATTCCCACAGTTGAAGAATTTTTTCATGTACTTCTATCTCATGAGATTCAGATGCCATATCTCACAAAAGTTTCCATGATTGAGTTAACAAAGAAAGTATAAGTTTCACCCAAGATGATTCTTGAATATCTATAATAAAGTCAGTCCAGAGGAACAACTGTCACTAACCAAATTGCTTCAAAATCACAAGAAATATTTTGCATGGGATTATAGTGACATGAAAGGTTTGGATCCTAAGTTGTGCACTCACAAAATATGCATTAGGGATGATAGTATTCCAATCAGACCATCTTAGAGAAGAGTCAATACTACCTTAAGGGAAATAATAAAAGCCTTAACCAATTTAGGCAAAGTATTGAAAATATGTGAGGAACATAATCTATCCCTAAATAGTGAAAAATGGTTCATGATGATGCAAGAGGGAGTAGTGTTAGGTCATTATATCTCTTAGGCTGGTATTCAGGTAGATCCTATAAAAATTGAACTCATTCTTAACCTTCCTATCCCTAAAAAGAAAAAAAGATGTTAGAAGCTTCTTGGGTCACGTAGGAATATTATAGGAGGTTTATCAAAGACTTTAGAAAAATAGTAGGACCACTATATACTTTTTTGAGCATTGGAAAATCTTGTGAAGAATCCTTCCCACAGCTTAAGTCAGTCCTTACTCAAGCACCAATACTCAGGGGACCTAGTTGGTCACTTCCCTTTCACATCCATAGTGATGCATCAAATTATGCCATAAGATCATTATTAGGTCATAAGGATGGAGCAATTGAAAATGCAATTTATTTCATAAGTAAGAATTTGCAGGGACCCGAATTAAACTACAATGTTAGAGAGAAAGAGTTGTTAGCAGTCATTTATGCTCTTAATAAATTCAGACATTATATAACTAGGTATTAGATTTTTGTACATACTGATCATGCAACAATTAAGTATCTTGTGAACAAAACTGCAATAATAGGGAGGTTAACAAGATGGTTACTTATGATGTAGGAATTTGAAAACACAATCATAAACTAGCCATGTACGGCTTATGTAGTTGCAAATTTTCTCTCTAGGCTCCAAGTAGAGGAAAATTATGAGGTCATTGATGATAGTTTCCCATATGAACATCTATTTTCTATTGTTGTTAAGATACCTTGGTATGAAGATATTGCCAACTATATACCTGCAAATAAAATTCCCACTCACTTCTCACCGAAGGAGAAGAAATTACTAGTTGAGAAGAGGTTTAATGTTTCTTGGATAACTAATTGCGTATTCTATACAGGACCAGACCAGGTTATGAGGAGATGTGTGAGGGAAGGTGAGACATATGATATCCTTCATGCATGTCTTGATGAACCATGTGGGGGTCACTTTTCATCGAAAAAGACAACAATGAAGATACTAACCATAGGTTATTACTAGCATACTTTACATAAAGATGGAGCCAATTACACTAGGAAATGTGATAGATGCCAAAGGATGGGAAGACCCACCAGTTATGATGAGATGCCTCAATATCCTCAAGTTGTAGTAATACCATTTGAAAAATGGGGTCTAGACTGTGTTGGACCCATTGATACACCTTCAAATGGTAACTCATATATCCTGGTATGCACAAACTATGTGACCAAATGGGTCAAAGTCAGACCTATGAAGCATGATAGAGACACCAAGGTTGTTGAGTTTTTGTATGAAGAGATATTCACAAGGTATGGAGTGCCAAGGGAGATTTTCACAGATCAAGGAGCTCAATTGACCTCCACATTGATCATAGCATTGATCAATGAGTACAATATTAGGCATAGGAAATCAAGCCCCTATCACCCACATGACAACGATCAAACATAAATTAAAAATAGAGAGCTTGAGTTAATCCTAACTAAAATAGTGCATATTCCTAGGAAGGATTAGGAAAATAAACTCTCTGAATAATTTTGGGCATACATAACAAATTGGAAAACAACCATAAGATTCACACCATTTTAAATGCTACATGGTAAGGAAGTTGTTATGCCAATTCAGTTTGAACATAAAACTCTAAGCACAACATTAGAGCTTGACATGGATCTCTCTGTAACACAAAAAGATAGAATCATGTAGCTTAATGCCTTGGATGAAATTAGAAAATCAGCCCTGCATTAAATGATGTTTGTCCAAAATCAACGCAATGAATGACATGATAAGCATATCAAAGATAAGAAGTTTTCTCCTGGAGATTGGGCATTTTTGTATGAATCTATATATAAAGAAAAAATGGGTAAGTTGCACACAAGATGGATAGGGCCATATTAAATCATGGAAGTCTTTGATAATGGTGTAGTAAAATTATCCACAATTGATCCTGTTCGGTTTAAACTCTTGGTGAATGGTCATAGACTCAGGCTGTGTCATAAACCTTTGACTAAGAAAGAGTTCCTACAATAATTGGAAAATAAACAAGAGGCCAAGATTCCTACAACAAAAGCTGGAGGACTTCCACTCGCATCATCTCTTTAACTTAAATTATGCATGCTCTCATAATAAATATTTAAACTTCTTGTGTAAGTACTCTTTCTCTGTAATAATCACCCGCTGTCATTTCGTGCCACATGGCTTCCATTCCAACTCAAACTCCACTTCATCAAGCAATTACATCGTACCCCTGGTGATGATGTCACATAAATAATCGCTTGACATGAGAAAAATATCTTCATTTAATACTCTCCTCACATTCATAAAATGTACATAATTGTATTTAATTGTCACTTGATTTATTCATTACTGCATAATTTAATTGATGTATATTTATTGCATTTTTACATATTCCATACTATCCACCTCCATTTTCATGTGTGGACACATGTCCTATTTTTGGTAGGGGTTACTGATGTCATCATATCCATGTCACATTACTTTAAGAAAAATACAAAATTGTCAGTGAAATTGCATAAGTGTCAAATCACACTTACGCTTGTAGTTTTCATAAGATTTTGATATGAGTTGTGAAGCGTTTGAAATATTTTTGAATCCTTTTAATCTTTTCTTTAATACTTCTACATGAGCTCCTTAATCAATTATTCTTGTTGTCATTAAAAGCCCATCAAAAATATTAGGAAGCCTATACTTTCCATAATTGTCAGTTTAATTTTTTAAATTTAGGTAGAGAAAAGGGTTTTTGCAAGAAGAGTGGAAGTTGCAGAAATAATTGATTTTAGAGGTAGAATAAAATCTAGTTGGAACTACATTGTTAAAAATTTGCAGAGGTTTTAAGTGGCAGAGAGATGATCATTCAATTATTGAGGAATTATTAGAATATTTTTAGCAGAGGTTGAAGAAACTGCCATGGGAGGACCACATGTGAGGCATGAACCCACAGTTCATACCATGCTACTGTAGGATCAAGTCTGTGTTGAACCATTTATAAATTGGGGATGAATTGATTAGTTTACGAAGTTGAATGGTTATGACAATGATATTGCAAGAGAATTTTCCAACACATTCTTAAATGGTATAGCAAGAGTAAAATGGTTAAGGGTTGATGCCACATAAGAAAGAATTGCAGAGGTAACTAGGCTCCCAACCATAGGTGAAATATATCCCGAAGAACATGATGCTAGAATAACAAGGGCTCAATTTACGCATCATTCAGAACAACCTCTACATAATTATAAGAAAGGTATGAGAAGACTTTCACTACCTCTCGTTTGGGTAGAAGTGGCCTTCTATGTTATTAGATATTTGACTTTCGAGGGTAGGTTTTATTGTTTTCATTCTATGCATTTTAAACTATTGAGCCATAAGAGTCATGGGCTTCCAGTAAATGTTCCTAATTATTTGTATAATCTACTCAACATTTGTGTTGGGGAGACTCAAAAGGGTAAACATCTCTCTATCACACATCATGGGTTTATTAAGTTGATGGTAGAAAGGTCATTGAGGAATGTTTCTAAAATTACCTAGGATGATTTCGTAACTTCTAGAGAAGTTCAATTGGGAAATCTAGCACTAGGAGAAGGGTCATAATGTAGAGAGTTGAGACTCCTCGGGGGGGGGGGGGGGGGGGGGGGGTTGCCAAAATAACCTTGGGAGCTTCATATTCTAGAGAATCCCCTATTGTTGAGTCTTCTATAGTTGCAACATCACATGAACCAGAGTCTACATAACCCTTTGTTGTTAATATTAAAGATACCCCTGTTGAAAACCCTACTCCTAACACTTCACAACAAACCCCTGCAAGGACTAGGGAAACCATTAGGAAAGAAAAGGGGAAGGGAAAAATTGATGAAAGTGTTCAAGAGGTTGAGGAAGAGAAGAATTATAAATTTTCTATCCATGGCTCCAAGCAAAGGAAGAAAAAATACACACCATATCCTGTAGCTTATGTTCCCGCAGTCAACTCTTCTAGTAAAAGAAACAAAAAGAAAGCTCGTGCATCCACTACTGAACCTCCTAAAAGGATAATTTATCAGATCAAAATGAAAGGTTCAGGGAAGACAAAGGATCCAACAAAAATAATTCCTATCAAAACCTTTGTATCCACCCAAGAAGTTCCAAAAGAAGAAATACCAGTTCTCAATATTTTAGAAGAAGATAAACCACAAGAAGCATCGTGCAAGGTTATTGAGGAATCATATGAACAAAAGGAGATGAGAGAAGTAGAAAGAACAAAAGAAGGTCCTTTAGTCTCACCTTTAGAAGGTGATGAACCTCCATTGATAGAAGATGATTAGATAAGTGACCCCCTTGTCATATGTGATGAAACAGTTCAATAATTTCCAGAGGATGTTTCCTTTGAAGCTATGAATGTTCAAGAAATTAGGGAGGAAAATTATCCAATACAAAAGAAATTGGATACTCAGGTAAAGGAAAGTTAGTCAATAGAAAGTAATGAATTCCAAGGATTGGATAACTTGATTTCCACAGTGGAAAGGATGGCAGAGTCAGAGCAACCTCAACCTGCTTCTCAATCGTAATTGCATGATTTTTAGCAAGTACCACAAGAAGAGAAACCATAAGAAGATAATAGTAATATAGGTAAACGAGTAAGAGTCACTAGTCATAATTATCCTAGTTATTTAACCTGTCATTCATTATCTCTATATTTAAAAAAAAAAATATAATATAAGAAAACTAAGTGGGAAATCGAGCAGACTAAAATGCAGAAGATAATTAATGATAAAAAATAGGAAATAAACTACCTTAAGCATAAAGTAGAAAATATCATAGATATTATCCCACAAATTATGGAATGTAGGGCACCCCCAAGGGTTTATGCCCCGTGTCTTAAAGAGCAATATTTATTATTCAGACTCATGAGAATAATCAGAGACCTCAGTCCTGATTTAGACACACCCCATGAATTCTACCATATTTTCCAGATATCTACTGCAACATTGATGAATCTACTTTGTGAATTGTATCTTCATAATTATGCAGTACCCTTGGATATAGAATGGAATCTTCTACTCTACATAGGTGATATTCATCTCAGAGTCCTCATGTCATGGATACAAAATGAACTCAGTGTGAGAGAGCAATTTAGGGCCTACGAGGAGAAATAAATAAATATTATGCTACCCTTAAGAACAAAAAGTAGGCATCCTAGAACCCTTTATTATGATTGGATGAGGTTATTCTATGGTTTTCCTAGTAATAGATAAATGAATATGATTCTTTCTTTGTTAGAAGAATTTCATAGATAATTTGAGGGGATAGCAGCCAATGAGGTGCATATGGTAATAAAAGCCCTTGTCCAACAATGTAATATGTTAACTATGGAACTCAAGAAGGTAGAGCTGCACAAATTTGTTAACTTCAAAGATTCCATGCAACAAGAACCTAATTACATCAAATAGGGTAGAACGAGATAGGAATATTGGTTTCCCTTGGTATTCCAGTCACTAATTATGTTGTGGCCTTTGTACAGTTGTAGCGACGCAGAGGAAGGCGATAATGAGGAAGCGAAGAGTTCCAAGTGTGCCAGATTGGAAAACAAAAAGGGATTGTATTTTAGCCTTGAACATGGTGGTGAAGGACATAGCAGTGTAGGAAATCTTAGAATCAATGCTAGGGTTAGGAATTTCATAGTGCTGGAGGACCAACAATAGTTTTAGTAGGGGGAAAAATGACGAGCCAAATTAATGACTCTTTTAATGATGTTACTTTGTTGTATTTGTTGTCTCCTGTTCCTAAGGTGTCTTCCAGTTTACTCATGAACCTTAGTTTATTTTGAGTCAGTTTCTCGGACTTGGTTACAAAGACTTAAGTTTCCACTTTTATATCTTTGATATGGACTACATATACTCTTTTCATGAAATATGCAATGTATATATGTTAGTCATAATTATGGTTTAATGGGTAGTTAATTTTGTAATGATTGAATATATATTATGTATTGTATAATATTGTGGGTCCACAACACACACCCTATTGTTGGGACACTTGGCCATGGGGACCCCCTTTTTTTATTCTTTTCTTTTTGGGGCCTCTTCTCCTTCGGTTTGTTGTTCTTTTGTTTTGAAGAAAAGAAAAGTCTTTCGACCTTTCGGCCTTTCGCTCGTCTCACAAACTATGAAAGTCCAAAAGTATGAGTCACATCAAAGGGAAAGTCCTTTTAGACTTTTGACCTTTGAAAAACCAAAATGCATGACTCATGAGTAGTAGACTTTCGACCTCTAAAAGTCCAAAAATCATGATGACGTCAGAGGCGATTATAAAAGGTGAAAAGGGTTTGTGTTTTCTTCACTTTACATTTTTAGTCATTTTGAACTCTGGTTTTCTTTGTCTTTGCACATGTTTTTTCTTTATCTTTTGGTTTTTTAGTTTGGTTGGTGCATGTCTTGCTTCCTCTCGTAGTGCATGTTTTCCAGTGTTCATCCCATGCCCTCTCTTTTCATAGGTAGGGTTTCTTCTAGTTTTGTTAAGGTTTTTTTTGTTTCCTTTTGTTTTGGTTTCCCCAAGGTTCTGTCCATGGTTCTTGTTACATTTTTTAGTTTCCTTTTTGGTTTAGGTCACCCGACGTTGGGCCCTAGGGTGTCTATTTTTTTTTTTGTATTTTTTGGTTTCTTGGTCAGTCACAGTCGCAGGTTTTTGGCCTTTGAGAGGCTGAAAATTCATCCCAATAGATCAGCAAAGCTTCGAGTCAAAATTGGGTGTCAGGAGAAGCTATGCCAATTTAAAGATTTCACACTTTCAGCTACCGAAGGATTTCAGATCGCCAAAACACCAAAACCGAAGACAATATCAACCAAGATCATTTTGACATTTTGCACATTCAGTCTTTGCATTTTTTCCCATCCCCAAAATGCTGAAAGTCTAAAATTTTAACCTCACCCATCTTCCAAGATCCTTTCACCTTTTTTGCACCTTTGTGCACTGATCCTTTTCGCACCTTTTGACCTTTCGGAGGCTGATACTGTCTTCAGTGTCTGAATGTCCAAATGGATGAAAATCCCATAATTGTTTTTCTTAATGGTTTCAAACTATTGGGCATGACTATCTGAGTTTTTTATTCTATTCTTTCTTTCCTTTAGGTAGTTTTTTTCAATAAAGTTTACTGATAGTTGCATATTTTCTTGCAGAATGCCAGAAAAGGTTGTTGGATCACCAATGAAGTACCTATTTAAAGGGTACCGTGTTGCCTCTAAGGTCAGAAACTACCATAGAGAGGTCACCAATATTGAAAATGGAAATGTTTTTTGGAATTAATTTCTCTCTAGATGTGCTAACCCCAACGGGAGATTGATTGACTGCACTGGTCTAGTGCTTTCAAGTCTGGTTAATGCTGCAACACACTCAGTGTCCATCCTATCCTTAGATCTCATCATGACTCTCATGCAACACTACATCCCAGATGAGAGGGTGGTAAAGTATAGAGAAGGGGATATTGTCCTTGATATCAGGCCAACCAACATTGAATATGTCTTCCACTTGCCAAAGGGGGTTGACAGATTCTATGATTTTTTAGTCAACAAAGGTTTAGAATGGTTCAAGAATAACACACTAGATTCTTATGAGACCATGAAAAAAGCATACTTGTTTCATCCCCTTCCCAAGAATAAGCTAGACATAATAGAAATGATAAGAGGATACATAAAAGGTGATATCCAGGTAGCAGCCACAATGCTCGGTAGGTTATATGGACTGCCTCAATCCACCCAAGTTGAACATTGGATGACTTTTATGATTGAAAGGATCAAGGGGAGGAGATATAGGCTTGATTGGGCTACCATCCTGAGTTACAAACTGGATGAGAAGTTGATTGCAGTAAAACACAACCCCCGTTTCTTTAAGACCTCATATATGGTTTACTTGTTAGCATCTAGGGCAGAATACCTAGGGTTGGTGAAGAGAGGGGCCTTTGGAAAACCAAATGCATGACCATTCACTATGTACTCACAATTGGATAGGAAAGGAAAGATGGATGATAAAATCCCCGATTACAGAATTGTTAATGATGCGTTCATATTTGCGATTATCCACTCTATTGAAGGAGACTATGCAAAGAGCCTCTCTAAGGAGGCAACTCCCAAAGTGAGGGTGATAGGAGCCTTTCATATTGAGTTCAAAAATTTCACATATATCAGAGTGGTAGGGTGTACTCTGGCACCGAAGAAGCTTCCCCGATATCCTTTTGATAGAATAATTATTCTGGAGATGGCTAGGAAGCTCTCTGATGCCTATGAGCACATAAAACACAAGAAGAAGCACTTTTGGGAATTCCCTCTATCAAGTGGTCCCTATTCCCTACAAGGCATGAAGGTATGGAAGTCTCTTGCATTTTAGTGGGATGAATGTCCCTTACAATCCCATGGACTAATCAAGACCAGGTTTGACCCCATTGGTATTTACAACCACATCATGGGAAGACATTATGTTCATGAGCCTCAACTGGAGGATCACTAGATGAATTGTGTGGATGAATATGAAGTCAGGGATCAGGAATACTGCAAAATGTCCCTTGAACTTGCACAAGCTTCCCTTGAAATCAACATTCCACCCAAGGCATGGGAAATGGAGACAGAGGATGTGTTGGATCCTTTATATAATGAAGATAAAATATATGTGAGAGCCATCCTGAACGCAGATGTAGACAAGGAAGAAAATGATAATATTGATTTCAAGGCTAGGCATGTTGTTAAGACTACCAAAGATTGGATTGAAAGGCCATTGAAAATGGATCCCATGCCGATGAAACCATAGTTGAATCCACCATCCAAAGGGGATAAACAACAAGGAGAAAGGATAGTAATGCCCAAGTTCAAAGAGGGAGCACCCCAAAAATAAAAAAACAATGTACATGCATGAATGCCCCATTGCATAGGACTCAAATCCAAAGAATAAGCCACTAAAGAAAAGAATGAATGGGAGCATATATCCACCCCCAGATCAATCACAAGCAACTCAAAGGTAGGCTCCTACTACAAGTCGATCTCTTGCTGTGAAGGCCACATAAAAAAAGGCTACCCAAGTGGAAAGGAGAAGAGTATTCAAAAGGAAGAGGTCCTCTATATCACCACAGTTGGAGACATTGCAGGAGGAAGAGGAAGAAGAAGAAGAAGATATGCCTCTAAGAAGGAGAACATGATCGGGGACAGCTACCCTAAAAAATAAAGATTAGAAGAAAATGATGTCCTAATAAGTGTGGGGATGGGAGCACAAGAGGAACAAGGAGATCCCCATAATTCCCTTGGTCTAGATGAGTTTTATGTATTTGAATTTCAGAATCTTACAGGGTTTGAGGATTAAAGGAAAGACCCACTTGATCATGCTATGGAAGTGAATGTGGAGGGACATGTACCATTGGTCCCACATGTTACTCTCACTCCTCCTCCATCCCAATTCACCATCCCCACGACTTTCAAGCCACTCATGGAATCAGACTCAGGAAATAATATGGATACCGAGATTCTTTCATCCACCATAGAGTTTGTGGACACAGACAAGGAGGTAGAGGTACAAGTTACTTTACGAATTCCAAATGTCTAGGCATCAGAGCCAGATAAAAGAGAACTGCCTAAGGACACACTCATAGATAAGGAGGCTGGGAAGGACACAGAGGCATAACATAGTTCACCCACTCCTCTACCTTTGGTTTAGACTCCATCTCCCCCTCCTCTCATCATTCCAAATCAAGCTCCCACTCCTCCACCTTCGATTCAAGATCCCACTCCTTTGCCTTCTGTTCAGGATCCCACTCCTTCGCCTTCTGTTTAAATTCTCACTCGTCCGCCTTCTATCCCCATTTATTCTTCAGACCCAATTACCCATGTACGTCTATCCATAAGGTCAAAACATTCTCAAGAAAAGAAGAGGTTGGTAATAGGTCTGTGGGAAGAAATATTGATAAGTTTGTCAGAAGATGTTGAGAAATCCCAAGGTGAGACAAATCTACAAGGGAAGAAAGTACCCCTCCACGTGAAGAAACACTTCAGGATCCAGATACCACCACTGGGGAAAAATTAAGAGACACAAAAGGAGAAGTGATCGAAGAAGAAGAAGAGAATTCAGAAATTAGAGAAGCATTGGTGAAGGAAATAGAAGGAGAGAAGGAAATAGAGGTCCAAACAACAAGAGGAATATCTTCAGTTTTGAGAATTAATTTACCTATATGAGCCGGTCACTGCCTTCACCAAACCCACATGGTTTACTAAAGAAATAAAACCAAGAAGGATGGTTTAAACTGAAGAGGACACAAAAATGACATTTTTAGCCAAAGTTTCCACTGGGATGAATCTAGTGCACTGGCAAGGACAATGTCTTATGTCACTTAGGACGACAGGGGTTGATGAAAGGCACAAGTGCCAGTAGCTATGATAAGTACTAGCCAATCTGAGATAACAACACAAGATTACACTTTTGAAGAGGTTGACTTAGGTGAACCTACCAGAGAAGGCAATAATTTTGTTCAACTAATGAATATCTGATGGAGATGATGAAGACTAAGTGATACCGAGTATCATTATTGTAGAAATGGTTAGATCATTTGTTGTTTGTCATTGATGTCAAAAAAATAATTGATTGATTTTTATTATGTTACCATATCTCAAGAGAAGTTAAATGGGTGAAAAATATAGATCATAAAATGATGAATTAATGATGATATACTTGTTTTCTACTATATATTTGATGTTATGAAATCCATATAATTGATTGATCAAGTCAGAAAATGCAAAGAGTTAAAGTTATGACTGGAAGAGTTACTTTATCGAGGTAGGCAAAGTCAGTTGGTAGAATGCTAAAGCATAAAATTTGAGAGGTAGATTTGACTCTATGAGGATGAAGGAAGGAGAGCACATAATACAGTATAGTACAATACTTAAGGAGTCTATTAATTCTATCAGAGGAGATGGTGGGATCATAATAGAGGATGATGTTACAAGCAAGATGCTGAGAACCCTGCTACCAAGTTATGCTATTCGTGTATATTCTATACAAGAGCTAAGATCTATACCCTAAATGAATGTTTCACTGGATGCTACTATTGGTAAGTTAACTGCATTTGAATTAAATGTTTTTGACAATAGTTTTCCTGCTACTTCTAAGATTGAATCTGCATTTAAGTCTACTTTAAAGATTGGAAAAGCCAGGGAAGCTGCAACTAGAGATGGATATTTGAGTAGTGCTAGTGAGAAATTTTATAGCTGTACTGAAGGTCTTGAAGAGTTATTTACTGAATGTGATGAAAATGAAAGAGAATTTGAAGATTTGTTGGCTAGAAGGCAACAAAGAGGCAAAGGAAAATACTGAGGTAAGTTACCCTTGAAATGTTTTAATTGTGATAAAATTGGTTGGTTTACTTATAATTGTCCAGATAAAGATAAGGAGGAAAAGAAAAATAATAGAGATAAGGGAAAAAGAGAAAACAAATTCAGGAGATACAGAGACTACAAAAACAAAGGTAAGAAGTCTTGTTATATTGCTAATGAAGGACTAAGTGATGATGATTATTTTGATAGTGATGATGAAAAAAAGTTGTTTATGTTTCTATTAAAGATGATTTTGATGAAGAAGAACCTAGAACCCTGATATCACAAGTAAGTAAGAATGAAACATGAATTATAGATAGTGATTGTTCACATCACATTAATGGTGACACACTTAAGTTTATTTCCTTGGAAAAACATGATGGAGGTTATGTTAGATTTGGTAATGATGCTCCATATCCCGTGAAAGGAAAAAGGTTCTATAATTCTACCAAATAACACAATATGTGATGATGTTTATTGGGTTGAAGGATTAAATTACAATCTGTTGAGTGTTGCACAACTAAACAATACATGTCACCGACTGTAATTTTAATATGGAAAGGTGAAAGTATTTGATGATAAGGATAGTCTGATTGCTACTGGAGAACAATATAAAGGTAATTTATTTTATCTTGATACTACTATGAAGAGTTGTCTGTTTACTAAGTTGAAGATGTTTGGTTATGTCACAAAAGGCTTTGTCATGTTAATTTTGACAACTTAATCAAAGTGAGTAAGAAGAATAGATTAAGAGGAATACTGAGATTAGAGAAACCTGAGAATGCTATGTGCGGATAATGTTAGATGGGTAAGATGATTAAATCTATTTTTTCAAGCAAGACTTATGTTATACAAGGAATTTTGCATTTAGTACATACTGATTTATGTGGACCCATGAGGACTCAAAGTTATTATGAAGAAAAATATTTTATTTTATTTTTGGATGATTATTCTAGAATGATGTCTGTAATGTTTTTAAAAGAAAAATATGATGCATTTCAAATGTTTAAGTGGTATACGACCCGATTTGAAAAATAAAATGGAAGACAATTGAAATGTCTGAGATCCGACAGAGGAGGTGAGTTTACTTCTGATGAGTTTACATTGTATTGTAAAGAGTATAGAATTAAGAGATAGTTCTTATCACAGAGGAAACCACAACAAAATGAGATTGATGAGAGAAGAAACATATCTATTCTTGATTGTGCTAGGAAAATGATGACTGAAAAAGGATTTTCACAAAATTTTTGGAGAGAAGCTGTGAGTGTTGTTGTTTATACATTGAACCAAGTACAAATGAAGAAAGGTACCAACAAGACACCTTATGAAATATGATATAAACACAAACCTAATGTCAGTTACTTTACAATTTTTGGGAGCATATGCTATATTCTAAAAGATTATAGAGAAGGAAAGTTTGATTCAAAAGGAGAAGAAGGAATATTATTAGGATATTCTACAAGGAGTAAATCTTACAAATGTTTGAACAAAGTTACTAACAAAATGGTGGAAAGAAAAAATGTAAGAATTGATAAATTTGCAGAAAGGAATGATGAAGATAGCAAGAAGGAACCTGAAGATTATGAGAATTTTGTATATGTTCAACTTGATGTTCCCGATATCTTACCGAGAGTACCTACCGAGGAGGAAGATGAACAAGGAGTTCCACAGCTGAATGTTGACATTGAATAACCGAGAGCTACTGAGCCTAATTTGGAAAAGTATGTGAGAAGGCATCATTCCCTGAGTAAGGTTATTGGAAATAAGGATGCTAGAGTGATGACCAGAAGCAAGGTAAAAGACAATATATGTTTAATATCTACATTTAAGCCTAAGAAAGTTAAGGAAGCACTAGATAATGAAGATTGGATGAAAGAAATGAAAGAAGAGTATGATCAGGTTTAGAAGAACAAGACATGGACACTAGTACCCAGGCCTAAAAACAAAAAAAATTATTGATACTAAATGGATTTTTAGAAACAAACTGAATGAGCATGGAGAAGTTATCATAAATAAATTTAGATTGGTTTGCAAAGGTTATGCACAAGAAGAAGGTATTGACTATGGAGAGACCTTTGCAACTTTTGCTAGATTGGAAGGAGTTAGAATAATTCTAGCTTATGTTTCTTACAAAGGATTCAAGGTATATCAAATGGATGTTAAGTATGCATTTCTTAATGGGATACTTGAAGAAGAAGTATACATTGAGCAACCTGAAGGATGTATTGAAAAAAAAATAAGAACAAGGTATGCAAGTTACATAAAGCTTTATATGGTTTGAAACAATCACCCCAATCATGGTATGAGAGATTGCACTCTTATCTAATCAAAATAGGATTTCAAAGAACAAGTGATAACAATAATGTTTACTTAAAATGTGACAGTGATAATAAAGTTTTGATTGCTGAAATTTTTGTTGATGATATTATTTTTGGAGGCAATGACATTTTATGTAAAGGATTTGTTGATGAAATGAGAAAAGAGTTTGAAATATCAATGATTGGAGAGATTAAGTTCTTTCTAGGTCTATAGATACATCAAGTTACTGGAGGGATCTATATTACACAAGCCAATTATATCAAAGAGGTTCTTAAAAGTTTTGGTATGGAAGATTCCAAGCCTGTTGGAACACCTATGGAAACTAGATGTAAATTATCTAAAGATGATGAAACACAAGAGGTGGATAATACTCTTTACTGACCCATGATTGGTAAATTACAATATGTTGTTCACAACAAACCTGATATAGCACACGTTGTTGGGATTATTGCAAGATTTGCTTCTAGTATGAAGGAAACACATATGTCTGCAGTAAAAATAATTTTGAGATATTTGAATGGCACATAAGAGTTTGGTTTACTATACAAAAATGAGGTACTTTTGATCTGCAAGTCTACACTGATGCAAATTGGGATAGAAATGTTGATGACATAATAAGTACTTGTGGAGGCGCATTCTTTCTAGGTAAAAGATTGGTTACATAGTTGAGCAAGAAACAAAGTTGCATTTCATAGTGCACTGTCGAGACTGAATATGTTGTTGCTCCTACGAATTGTGAAAACATAGTATGGATTAAGCAATTACTTGAAGGTATGCAAGAAGAGATCACATATCCGTTTACTATTTTTTGTGATAATATAAGTGCTATTAATATATCAAAGAACCCGATTATGCATTCAAAGACCAAGCATATTTCTATCAAGTATCACTACTTGAGACAACATGTTCAAGAGAAGAATGTGAGATTGGAATATGTGAATTCAAAAGAACAATTGATTGATATCTTTACAAAGCCACTACCTAAAGATGCTTTTGAGTATCTTAGAGGTAAATTAGGGGTTCTTCCCCTATCCAATGTTCACTAAAGAGCATGCGGCATGCTACATCAATTCTATATTTCGTTAGAATATCTATTTATGAATTGATGTTAGTATGAAACACTTTATGTTATTCTTGAAGTTGTGAAAATATTTTTGTATGCAATGATTTATGAGTACATGTCAGGTATAATCCACTACTTGAACAAGTGTTTAGGAACATGACTTTTTGACATTGTTCTCAAAGAGGGAGATAATGAATTAATGACATTTATCCTTAAGGGAGATATTGATGAATTGAGAGAATGAATAGCTAATATTTAATCACGAAGGAGAATCAGATTGTATGTGATAGAAACAAAAGATTTATCCAAGAGGGAGATTCAGATCAAAGATCAAAGTGGAAACATAAATATCAACTCAGAGGGAGTACAATTATGTATTGGAGAGTTGCCATCATCATTTGCTATAACATTGTTATAGTGGTTGTCATCAATGCCAAAGAGGGAGATTATTGATCAACTGATGAATATCTGACAGAGATGATGAAGACCAAGTGATACTGAGTATCATGATTGTAGAAATGGTTAGATCTGTTGTTGTTTTCTCATTGATGTCAATCAATTGATTAATTATTTTTTATTATGCTACCATATCTTAAGAGGAGAAATAAATGGGTGAAAATATATATCAAACAATGATGAATTAATGAAGATATAGTTGTTTTCTACTAAATATTTGATGTTATCAAATTAGTACAATTGATTGATCAAGTTGGAAACTTCAAAGAGTTAAAGTTATGAATCAAAGAGTTAATTTATCGAGCTAGACAAAGTCAGTCAGTAGAATGTTATGTGAGTCAGTCTCAGTTACTGAACATCAAGTGAAATTCAAGCATTGAGCACTGAAGATGAAATAAACACCGGGGCAAAAGTGTTAGAGTAATAGTCATTTTACCTTTATAATTAAGTCTATCTGATTTAATTATTAAAGGTCGCTATTATTCTATTTACACTTAAGCTTGTCATTTAGGTGCATAATAATTAATATGTTTATTA
>MU227053.1:582576-602270 GCA_018584345.1 Thuja plicata
AAACATTAACTATGCCAAAGGAATGATTCTCAATAATGAAAGTGGCCCAAACCACTCGTTGCATGGGATCCGAACCATGACTAACCAGCAGAGAATGCCAACGAGGAGAGAGGAGAGTAACAACTCTGCCTCAGCCAGCCTCATGCTGAGAACAGAGAGTAAGGCTCTTAGGCCAAATAACTTTACAAACAGCATCAAGCATGAAACCATAAATCTTAACTTCCTGGAGGCATAAAACATCCAGGTGACAAAACGGCTTACGGAAATCCCTGACAAAATATTTTTTGTGAAGGTCTGTCAACCCATGAACATTCCAAGAGATATACTTCATGGAATAATAGTGTCGTCCATTCCATCCTCATCCCCAAGGGAGGAAAAACTATTACACAAATACCCTGGGACGAAACTAGACCCAGGAAAATCTAGAGAAATATTATGCCGCTTGTCCTGCATGCCAGTGTGCATTGCCTCAGCACACCTAGAAGGGCTGCGAGAGCGACAGAAGGAACTGGAGGGAATAATTTTGGCAGCCATAGAAGGAAAGCTGGCTACAAGAACAGAAACTTGGGCAATGGAAACATTTTTCCCCTACTCAATAGGGTTTGAAACTTCGATAACAGGGGTTTCCAAAAAAACTGTGTTATCAGCGGGTGGTGGATGGGAGGCGGGAGCCGAAAAAGGTTGCTTGGGGAGCTTGTTACGGCGACCAACAGTGACCCATTCATCTTTTTTGCCATCTTCTTTCTTTCCAGCTTCTTTTTTGCTAGCCTCAACCGGTTGTGTATTAACATCCTTGGGAGTAGGCTTGGAGCGAGGCACTACCAGAGGGCAGTCCTTAATCTTATGCTCCGTTGATTGACATCAGAAGCAAGTATTAGGAAGGTTAAGATATAGCACCTTCTGGGTGAAGGTGGTATCACCAACCTAAATCTCTATGGACTCTTTAAGGTCCCTAGAAAGGTCAACCTCAACACAGAGCCTCTTGTGAGGGCATGGATTAAGAAAATGATCATGCTCGAGACATATAACCCTACCAAGATTTTGCACTATGGCTTGCATGAAAGGCCAAAAAGGTAAGGGGAGACCAGGGAACTCGACCCACACTGGGACCTTGAGCTTCTTGTCATCAGAGACAAATAAGTCACGAGACCAGCACTGGAAAATTAACAGTGAGGACTTGATATTCTAGGGACCTTTGGCAAAGATAGCCTCCACATGGGAGGGGTTAGAAAAGCGGAAAAGGAAAAAGCCTTTAGTAAGGCTCTGAATTCCTTCCAGGCGGATTCTGTGAGGAGTCTAGTTCTTCGCAACCCAGTCCTTGAGAACATGTTCAGGGGGGTTGCGACCCAGAAAATAGCCAATCAGGGTGTGTGATTCAAGCCAAGTGCATGCATCATTGAATTCATTAATGGGTAAAACAATGTCAGGCTGAGCCATACCTCATGGAATACTTTGGGTACAAACTTGCGGGGGTGTTTGCTTGGCGGCACCATTTCTATCTGAAACCACACCAACACCAACATCAACTGCTTGGTGGGAAGTGGTCGGAGCCATAAATACTAAGCTATTTCCCGCAATAACTGCGGTATGTGCAAAGGATGGATATGCAGAGATGGACGCAAGGTGAAAAAACCCTAGCAGAGCACAGACTGAGCATGACCCAATGTCATTCACTGTATATAGAAGATAATTTAAAATTTTGGTTATTACAAATGATCCTAAAAGAACCTTGTACAAATTATTTAGATTACTTAATTGTATTTTAAAATGGTTCAATGGTTTTAATATATATGTTATGTGCATGCTTTGATGTGTATGCTTTGATGTATGACCTCCCCTTAAGACATCCCCTTAAGACCTCCCCTTAAGACATGACATTATTTAGATTACTTAATTGTATTTTAATGGTCCATTACATTAATTAAGGTTGTACATGACATAACATAATGCATACATAACATGTATAAAAATAACTCTAAAATATGAAATAACACATTCACATATAACATACATACATATATGAAATGACTAAAATGAACATGTATATATGTAATGTCTAAAATAAGAAATAAAACAGTCACATATAACATACATACATATATGAAATGACTAAAATGAACATGTATATATGTAATGTCTAAAATATGAAATAACATACCAACATATAACCTGTACATATATGTATGAAATAACATGTATATGAAATGTCTATAATAGATGTGTTTGAAATAACATGTACATATGAAATGTCTAGAATAGATCTGTGAAACATGAAATATCTAAAATAGCATGTATTCTCAACTAGGACCATATCCTGATCCGTGATTAAATGATGGTCCACCTCCTCCTGATCTATGTGTGCAATAAAAGAAATATATGTGTCATGCATACACACATGTACAATAAATTAAATACTTATGATCATAAATGAATTAATTTTGAACAAACGTCTAAATTTACCCGTCTGTCATGATGCACATGATCGCCAAGAGTCTATAAATATCCATATGACTCCATATGTCCAGAATACCGTGGAGAACACACACACACACACACACACACACACACACACACACACACAACACACACACACACACACACACACACACTAAAATCAAAATTTTAATTCAAATTATTTATTTACATATGTAAGTTTTCTAAATACACAAAAATTTAAATGAATATATACCGTAGCAGGGTGTAATGCTCTCCCGATAACACTCAAATCTGAATCATGTAAGGACACATCACCCGGATCAATCTGGTCATGTAAGGACTATTAGAGTAAAAAGGTATTTTCAATTATTAATGAAATCATTATTAATTAAATTATTAAGTCACCTTTTTATCTCTAGTTCACTTAAGTATAACTTTAGGCATTTGAGAAATTTCAACACTCCTCTTATGGAATCTGAGAAATTTGGAGGTCTGCCACCTAACCCAACGAGTAGGAAGTAGCTAGCCAGCTTGATCATGGATCTGGCTCTGATAGATGTGGAATTAGGTGGGGGTAAATTCACTTGGTCAAATAGGAGAGCTAGCTCGGAGTGCATTCAGGTATGCCTAGACAAAGCCCTCATTACTATGGACTGGATGCAACAGTATCATTGCCACCTATCTTCTATGGCGAGATTTAGTTCTGACCACTCTCCTATCTCTCTCAACGTGGTCAATCACAATAAGAAAAAGGCTTTCCCCTTCAGATTTGAGAGGATGTAGACAACCCACCCCAACCTCCTCAATAAAATAAAGGAGTGGTGGAGCATCAATGTGGATGGTATGGCGATATACAGGGTGGCTAAGAAACTTAAGAACATTAAAATGGAGATTAGAAAATGGAACAAAAGAGACTTTGGCAATATTTTTCAGACTAATGACAGGATAAAGTCAGAGCTTGCAGAGATTCAAGAAGAGATCCAAAACCACAGATATGATGCTCATAGAATTAGTGCTGAAAAATCCATTTTGGCTGACCTTTATGACATTGTAAGCAAAGAGAAAATGTTCTGGAGGCAAAGGTCAAGATCGGTGTGGTTGAAAGAGGGGGAAAAAAACTCTCGCTTCTTTCACCTATCCACTATGAAACACAGGACGACTAATAGAATCAGTGCCATTAAGAAGGGGGAATCTAACTTTGGAGGAAGACAAGGAGATTGCAAATGAGGCCATTAGGTACTTCTCACAAATCCTTTCAAAAGAGCATAACCTCAAAGATGATGACCAAGAGGTAATTCTTCAAACTATTCCTAAGGTGATTATGGAAAGCCAAAATAAGGATATGTTGGCGATCCCAGATCAGGCAGAAATCCATAAAGCTATTTTTTCTTTACTTGCGGAAAAAGCCCCCGGCCCAGATGGTTTCCCTTCTTTCTTTTTCCATATGTACTAGGAGGTTATCAAAGATGACATTGTAAAATCTGTCCAGGAATTTTTTAGTGCCAAGAGCCTTCTTAAAGAGATCAATGCCACTTTTCTTGTTCTCATCCCAAAAATTCCAGGTGCGGATTCTTTTGAAAGCTTTAGACCCATTAGTCTGTGTAATTATTTTTACAAGATTATCTCCAAAGTCTTAACTATCAGACTGCTTAAAATCCTCCCAGTTTTAATTGGCCCCAAAAAATGGGCTTTGTCCCTGGTAGACAAATTTTGGACTCTATCATGGCAGTGCACGAGGTGATTCACTCCTTGGAGGAGGGAAAACGGGAAGGATTCCTGCTTAAATTGGACCTTTCCAAGGCTTATGAAAGGGTTGATTGGATCTTCCCAAGTAACATTTTGGGGGCCTTTGGCTTCAATGACAAGGTAATAAAGATTATCTCCCAGCTGATCTCCACCCCTTCTTTTGCGGTTTTGGTGAATGGCTCTCCTTCAGACTTCTTCAAATCTTCCAGGGGTCTTAGGCAAGGGGACCCCCTTTCCCTGATCCTCTTCATCATCTTGGATGAGTGATTGGGAAGGCTTATCCATGATTATAGGAGAAGGGGTCTAATCAGTGGGATAAATCCTTCTTTAGGCCCTTTCACTTTTACCCACCAGCAATTTGTGGATGATACTATTCTGGGTGGTGATTATTCGGTTAAAGAAGCTAGAAATGTTAAGAATATCCTTAATTCCTATTCAAATGCTTCAGGCCAGCTTATTAACTGGAACAAGAGCTCAGTGTTCTTCATTAATACTCCCATGGATAGACAGAGGAAAATGGCATGCATTTTGGGTTGTGGTTTTGGTTCCTTTCCCGCTTCCTATTTAGGTCTTCCATTCGGAACCAAACCCCCTGAGTCCTTCTAGGGAGGCCTTATTGATAGATTCAACAGAAAAATAGCGGGCTGAAAGGGCATCACCCTGAGTCAGGCAGGAAAAGCGACACTGATACAATCTACTCTTCAAAACCTCCCTACTTATGCTCTTAGCCTCTTCTCTATACCTGCTAAGGTGGCAGACTCTCTGGAAGCTATTCAGAGAAAGTTCTTATGGGTTGACAAAGATGGAAACAAGAAATACCCACTTGTGGCTTGGGATACTATATGCAAGATAAAAAAACATGGAGGACTGGGCATCAAGAATTTGAAGCAGTTCAACAAAGCTCTACAAGCTAAGAAGATTTGGAGAATCTTCAACTCAACTGGGGAATGGAGGGATATTATTAAGGACAAATATGCAGCAAAAATTACCTTCAAACAATTCATCAGTAGAGATATGGACCCAAAGGGCTCCCACATATGGAATGTCATTCTGAGGACTAAAGGTATAGCGACTACTAAAGCAAGATGGAAATTAGGCAATGGTAAGAATATCAACTTTTGGCATGATGATTGGATCAGATAGGGCCCTTTATGGAACTTGGAGCCATATAATAGATGGGCTAAACATTACATTGAAAGATATGGCAGCAGAGTTAGTGACTATAGAATTAACAATGAATGGGTGAACCTTACCGAGGTGTCCCAGGACCCAAAACGTCTTATGGTTAAAATTGGTCATACTCCCCTCTCTCTTAATGAAGATGTTATGGTTTGGGGGGAAACTATTGATGGTATCTACACGGTGGCTTTGAGATATGAAACCATGCAACAAATTGGTACTATCCCCATATGGGCCAAGGCCTGGTTTCCTGGTATTATCCCAAAGATCAACATATTTTTCTGGACAATGCTCCAAAATTGCATTTTGACTATGGATAACCTAATAAAGAGGGGTCAACACATTCCTAGTAGATGCATCCTATGAAAAAATGAAAGTGAAAATGTGGACCACTTGTTTATCCACTGTGAATTCACCAGGAAAATATGGCATCATTTCCTGTCTTTTTTTGAGACATCCTGTTGTTTCCCCAATACTACTCTTGAGCTCTTTGACCAATGGAATCAGGGGTTGAGAGGTCATCATCTTTGGCCTTGGGCAATGCCACACATTTTTTGGGGACTATGGAAGGAGTGAAACAACAGGATCTTTAGGGAAAAGGCTACCCCTGCTAAGTATGTTGCCCACAAAATTTCAAATGCCCTCATGGAAAACTATACTAATAGCAAAGGTATTTGCCCACTTCACAAAAATGGGCCCAATAACACCAATAAAAGGTTGGATTGCAGATGGTCTTTACCTGCCGGAAGGATGGTTCAAAGCTAATTTCGACGGGGCAGCAAAGGGCAACCCTGGGCAAGCTGGTGTGGAAGGAATCATAAGGAACTCACATGGCAAAGGCATTGCTGCTATTTTTTCTCCCCATGGGGTCACAAACCAACCATTATTCTGAGGTGAGTGTGGCACACCACACCTTAAGGCTTTCCCACGAAATGGGGATCAAGAATTTGTGGTTAGAAGGGGATTCAAAGAACATCATAGATTTCTTAAATGAAAAGAATGTTCCTGCGTGGACTATTGAGAACATAATTGGGGAGTGCAAACAAATTCTCAAAACATTTGATCAGGTCCATGTGGCACATGAATACCGGGAAGCCAAACAGGTGGCAGACATGCTGGCAAATATGGGAGTCAAGAGTGAGGGAGTGAAAAAGAGGAAGGACAACTATAATTTTCTGTCAGAAATCTTAAGTATCATTGAAAGTGATCGGGTCCTGGGCAGACTCAGAGTAATTAAATGATAATTATGAAGAGTTATGAAAGATGGGAGATGAATCCCCGTATGTTGTGCAAGTACAAGAGAGGCAAAGGGATTATCATTGAAAGGCCTTCTCGGCACACTTGGAGGCATAAAATTAATTATATCATTCACAAGGCAAAAAGAAGTTTCTCAAAACATCAACCCAATATCACTTGGAAACAAAGGGTTTTTAGAGGGAAGTATACCAGATACAGAGGAAGCAAAGAATTTTTAGAAATGGTGGGAGAAAGACATAGGAGAGAACTGGAGAAGGAAACTAAAAAATGGCATCGTAGATCCAAGGTTTGGGAGATTTTGAATAAGGGTGAAGTGACTACCTTCATTAAGCGTCTTCATGGGTGGAAGCCCTCGGTTACGAAGATGATGGTAAATAACTGGAATGAAGGGTAGGTGAAAATTGATGGGGTGAATTTCATGGCGATAGAGGGAATTATGTCGGCTGTGACTGGCATCCCCATCATTGGGAATAAATTTTATAGGGATAGGAAGATTTCCAGCCAAGCTCTGAAAGATTTTGTTAAAAATGCGATGGAAAAGATAGCTCTTGTGAAGAAGGGCACTTTCTACTAGCCAAGCTCAATCAAGCCTCTGTGGAGATTCATGTTGTAGGAAATTATCAAATTCATCTCTCTGGATATGAGATTTGACTGCATCAGCACTCACCACTTCATTCTTCTCAACCATTTCAGGTATGGAGCAAAGATATCCATCCCATTCTTCCTTTATTCGTCCATCAATTAAAACATTAATGACTATAAGAAGAAACATATTAGCAACCCGACTTTCCATGAGGGCTTATTACTGTTAATTTATGAGTACTTTAAAGCTCATACTATGGGGAAGGAAATCAATTGCATGGAGGAGAGGAATTCTGAGGAGGGTTCGGGGGAGGATTATGTCCCCTCTGATACCGAGGAAAACTGAGATATGCACTCGGAGACTGAGGAGGAAGAGCCTCTTCAAATGAAGAAGGGGAAGAAAAGAGTTAAAATGGAGGCGTTAAAACAACACATTGAGATCTCGTCAGACAGGGAATACAACGAAAATGAGGATGGGATGGAAACGGGGAACGAGAGCTCTAGAGAAGAGGGAAAATTGAAACAAGGCGGGAAGCAGGGGAAGATGGATATTAAGAGGAAGATAACTATCAAACTAGCAGCTTAGAATGAGGTGGCAAGCTTAGGGAAGAGGGTTACGAGATTCAATAGAGGGAATCAGATTAAGGAGGAAACCCAGGAGGAGAGGCAGGACAGTCAGGAAAAAACACAAGAGGAGAGAGAAAAGAAAGAGGACAGTCAAGGGAGGGGGAACAAGGAGGATAATCAGAGTCAAGGGTATGCAGAGTATGGGGAAGATCATTACACCTGCAGCATTACTGGCAAAAACAAGAAAGTCATTTGGAGGAATTTTGACACTGTCTCTGCTAAAATGGGGATAAAGAGAGAAATGGTTAGGACTTTGGTTAAGGAAAATAAGGAGGGCAGAATCCAAATGGAAGAGTTAATTGATCCTGCTCTAGTGATTTTTAGTGACAATGCAAGGGATGATCCTCAAATGGATGTGTTGAACATTGCAAAAAATAGTGCCATTGATAGCTACAGAATCACGAAATGGACCTACTACGAAATCTATGAGCTGAAAAAAAAATGGACAGGATGGAGAAAGATAACATAAGTAACAATAATAAGAACATTGCGGAGGACAAGGAGCTAGATAGCAGAGTGAATGAGCTGAAGCAAAGATTCAAAAGCATTGAAGACTCAATGGTCAAAATTGCTGAGCAAAGCTACAATATACTTAAGGCTTCAAATGATAGCATTAAGGTGATCATCGAAAAATTTGAAGAACAAAGAGGGAAAAAGGAGGATCAGCTGATGAATAGTGACAAGGAGAAGCTACCACAAGAGGGAAATAAGAAGAAGACAAGAGAGGCCACCAAGAAGATGGAAAACTAGGAAGATGACAAAGAGTTGGATGACCTAAAAGAAGCTACGGGTAGAATGACCGAGCTGGAGATACGGGCTACGAAGATTCTCAGAGACATTGCCTAATTTGCTCCCTTGGTTTTATGTTCCTGGTCTTTCTGGGTTTTAGTCCCTGGCTTTCTATTTTCTTCGGGACTGTTTTGTTTGGACTGCCTATTTCATTTTGGTTGTTTCTTAACGCTTATATGCTCTAGGTTTTTTTATATATGTCTGTAGGGTTTCAAGAACCCATCAAAACCTATTTTCCTTAATAAAAAACTTTAGGCATGCAATAATTAATTCTTTATTAATTATTCTTGCAACCTAGGTTTCTCCACCCTTCTTAGAGTTTTGATTTCCTTTATTAGGATTGATCACTTTATAATTATTAATGCTTTTGTAATCCCCTCTCTGAATGAATGTTTTATCTTTCAGATCATTTTGAGTTTTGTCTCCAAGATTTGCTTTTGTAACAGGTTATTTTATATGCAGTGGATCTTAGTGGTTGAATTCTATTAAATCTAACATGGTATCAAAGTTCCACCCTTTCATGCTCATGTTCTCTTCATGAGATTTTTTTTGGTCTTGCCCTTCAGATCTAGTTTCTTGAGAGGTTTTCTATAAAAAGTTGCGTGGATTTGGGGTGGAGATATTTTTTGGAGCATTGTGGGTACAAACTGACCTCACAATCGCGTCCAAAATGCCCCAAAACCCCCATTTTCATATAAGACACGTCCAATTTGGAAAAAAGTTGAAATTTGGGTCCTATTTTTGCATGCACGACCCTTGGCACGCTTTTCAAGGAAAAAGATTACCTAGGTTTCAACACCACCTTGTTTTTCATGCCACTGATGTTAGCAGCTATAGGTTTGAGATATGGGTTAAATTTGACGGCCACCAACCCATCAGACAACTTGGCCTTTTCTTCATAATGAACACCTTGTGGTTTTTTGCTCATATCTTGAGCATACGGTATCATTTTTTGAAAAATGTGATATCATCAAAAATATCTTTCCAATCTCTATCTCAATTTGGAGGTTAGATTTTTTTTATTTTTCCATCTTGTAGGGTTTTTTTCCAGTCAAAGTTAGGGTTCTTTGCACTCTGGGAGCCATATCTTGTTCATCTGGACTCCGCTTTTTGACTTCCACATGGCGTTGGAAAGATGGTTCAGTGCTCTATCGTATTTAATGGGTCTCACACCCAGATTATTCTCTAGGTATTTTTATTCATATTTTTTCATTTTTGCAATCTGGCGGATATCTTGGATGTTTCAGGTCCTGGGATCATTTTCTGTGCATGGGAAGACTTCTTTTTAGCTGTTATTCATGTTTCTATAGCTTTTTGTAATTCTTGGATATTGTAGACATCTATTTCTGTAGCTTTTCTTGTTTGCAAATTCACTGAAATAAAGTTCCATCTGATGCATGCTTGGGATCCTGCAAATTTTGTGCTTGATTGTACTCGCACTATATTATAAAGTGTCACGGGGGGGAGGTTTAATGTTTGCTTTGTTTTCCATCTACCTTTTTCAAGTGAGTTTTCCATCCATGAAAATAGCCTCATGATGTGTGTCAAGAGAGTGATCCTTCTGTGACACCATCCTTTATATGTGTTTGTACATTCTTCATCATGCAGTTATTCATGACAGTTTGATTCAATGTACCTGTCATACCTCTCCCTGCTCAGCATTATGGAGTTATCTCCTATTGGTTCTAATGTTTCCTTTGTTCGATGGAGTGATATATGTATTCAATATTTGTTCCTACGTACTAGGAAGATGCACTGGTTGGGTACCTATGCATTTCGGTGAGATGGATCATCTACCATATGGACACTCTTTCATTCCTGTTTTGGAGGCATCCTTCTATCTTCGATTAATCAACTCTTCAATCTTTGTTTACAGTCTTCTCTACCTGATCATGTTCTATTACAGTGGAGGTTACAGTAGTTATTCTTCGACAATGTTTGTAGCTTCATGCTTCAGAGGTGTTCTACATGTTCTTCCTTTGTTCCTATCTTCTGGAGCATTCTCTAGTTTGGAGGCTTCTTCAGTCCTTCACTAGTCTTCATCTCTTTTTGGAGAGGGTTTTTTCCCACTTGGTTTTATCCCTTTCTCCCTTTTATAAAGATTTGTTGTACTTGGGTACCTGATCAGGCCTTATTGCTGGGACCCATTTCCTTCTTTCAGTAAATGTTTCTAGGTTTTTAGATTCTCCCTAAATTTATCTTAAGGGGGAGTGTTAGAGTAAAAAGGTATTTTCACTTATTAATTAAATCATTATTGATTTAATTATTAAGTCACATTTTCACTTATTAATTAAATCATTATTGATTTAATTATTAAGTCACATTTTTATCTCTAGTTCACTTAAGCTAAACTTTAGGCATGCAATAATTAATTCTTTATTAATTATTCATGCAACCTAGGTTTCTCCACCCTTCTTAGGGTTTTGATCTCCTTTATTAGGATTGATCACTTTGTAATTATTAATACTTTTTTAATTCCCTCTCTGAATGAATATTTTGTCTTTCAGATCATTTTGAGTTTTGTCTCCAAGCTTTGCTTTTGTAACAAGTTATTTTGTATGCAGTGGATCTTGGTGGTTGAATTCTATGAATTCTAATAAGGACACCTCTGAGGGATCAATCTGGTCATTTGTAAGCAAGGTGGTAAAAATTTGACAAGTTGGACATCGTGAAGTGGCGTGAGTAGAATGGTGATGTGCATCCTCGTCAATGGCAGTCTTCCAAGGAGCTATAGGTGGTGCAAGAATATCCTCCTGTCTCTATGCACCCTGAAAAACTAATCCATTAGATCTACTAAGAATAGTGGGGAGAAATGATGGGACCTCCCTGAGAGGAACCCCATCGATAATCGGTAAATCCTGATATGCACAAAGTAGATCACTAGATAAACATGTGTCCATACGACACAACTGGTCCAAATCTGATATAGCTGCAACCTCTAAGGGAGATGGCATGTCTACTATCTAGTATGGATCATCACTAGAGGATGCATCCTATGCAGGTGGAGGAATGCTAGAACAGGAATGTAACATGTATCTTCGCAAACGATAAGATGACATCTCCTAAACTTGTGTCGTGATACTTGCAATACTAGAAAATACATCCCTCCTGATTATGTCATTTGGTACACTCTGTCCTACAGCTTCCATTTCCAAACCTTTTCGTACAACCAAAAGGTTTGGACCCACCTTTGGCCGCTTATTAGAAGGCACTAGGGCATTAGGCCCTCTGAATCTATTAGATAATCTCCCCTCCTCCGCCCAACATGACCGGGAAAATATGTATAATAAACATTGTGATGAAAATGAAATTGTAAAAACAATTGTTTACAAATATATAGTGGAAGCTCATCCTTCTGGGGCCACCTACGATGAGCAGCCAACCATCGAGGATATATAAATGGTGCAACAAGGTCATCCTCGCATCGAGTAGTCATATAACCTCTCACCCGAGCTCTGTCCTGGTAATAAGGAAACATGGTCTTCACCATAGCGATGGAAACCTCTGAGTCAACCTGTCTATACTTCACAACGCTAGTAACGTTGTGGGAGAGAGAAGTATAGGATGTATCAATAGATATTCTATGATAAGGGTTTTATTATTGAACTATGTCAATCATATGAACCAGGTCCTCTCTAATAATCTTCACTCTATCCCTATCAGGAAGGGTGGTGGATGACTAAATCATCTGATCGAGAAACTCAATAGCTTGTCTCAATCGAGCTATGATACTAGTGAATAACTCCTCCCCACACTCTCTAGAGTCAAAAAATCTACAATAAGAGCGGTCACTACCACCCCCCTAAACACTAGCCTCTCTAGAATCTACAAGTGACGCCCCTCTACCCTATGCCATGTGATAGAAAAATAGATATATGCTTGAAAGTATAAAGAAGATTATATATAGATCTCTGCACATGTACATGGTCCAATTCTAGTTTACTTATATATTTAAACACGTGTTAGAAATAAATAAACTTGAAAGCACTTGAATGCATACACATTTGAAAGAAAAATGATTTAAAATCATATACACACATTTACATATTTTCTAATGAAAAGAGGTTTTGAGTTATGGTTCAATTTTGTCTAGGTTTTGAACTAGCCTAGTTTAATGTAGATTAGTGTTTCATGTTTAGGTTTAGGGATCAACTTGGTTTATTTATCAATTAGGTTTAGGGTTAATTTGTTCATGGTTAGGGTTCATGTTGGTTTCTAGCATTTCAGGGTTTATGTTGGCTCATGTTCCAGTTTCATGTTGCTTTCATGTTAGGGTTCATGTGTTGGTTTCATGTTAATGGTTTCTAGTACATTAGGGTTTATGTTGGTTCATGTTCTAGTTTTAGGTTAGGGTTCATGTTGGTTTCATGTTATGGTTTATTTCTCAATTAGGTTTAGGGATCTAAGTTTAAATTAGGTTTACATGGTTAGGGTTCATGTTTGTTTAGTGTTAGGGTTTATGTTGGTTAATGTTCCAGTTTCATGTTAGTTTCTAGCTAATGCCATGTCATGATAGATAAAATAGATAAAAGAAAATACAAATACATATATTTGAAAGAAAAATTATTTAGCACGTTAAGGTTTATTTTGATTTATGTTTCAGTTTCATGTTGGTTTCATGTTAGGGTTCATGTGAGGGTTCATGTTAGGGTTCAATATGATTAGCCTTTCATGTTAGGGTTTATGTTGATTATGTTTTAGTTACATGTTGGTTTTCATGTTAGGGTTCATATTAGGGTACATTGTTATGTTTAATATGTTTTGTAACATTTTTCTAATGTTTTGTAACATTTTCCTAGTGTTTTGTAACATTTTCCTAATGTTTTGTTAGGGTTCAATATGGTTAAGGTTTCATGTTAGAGTTTATGTTGATTTATGTTTTAGTTTCATGTTGGTTTCATGTTAGGGTATAATGTTATGTTTAATATGTTTTGTAACATTTTTCTAATGTTTTGTAACATTTTCCTAATGTTTTATAACGTTTTCCTAATGTTTTGTAACATTTTCCTAATGTTTTGAAACATGTAATAAAACTAAATTAAATAACTAACATATTATCTTAATTGGAAAAAAATTAAATCTAAATAAAACCATATTTTTTATTTTCTAAAATTAAAAATAACAAAATTAAAACAAAAACATTAAATAATAGTACAACTACATTAATTTAACAAAAAAAACTTAAAAACATTAAAAAAAATATTAAACACAAAAACAAAAAAACCCTACCTATTTTCGGCCAAAGATGTCCAAATTCGCTCCGCAATTCTCGGAAGGCACTTAATGCAAATGAGCCGCTCTAAGAAAATTTTGAAGTATATATGGTTTTTAATGGTTCCGGTTGAAACCGTTTTGGCTGGAACAGGTCTAGCCGAAACAAATTTGGTAGAACGATGCCACATGGCGCCGCGTGTGCACCACGTATGTACAACTGAAAAACTTCTGGCTGAAATTGTCTCGGCCGAAACTATGAAAAAGGTCCTCAAGTGCGACACATCTTCATACTTTTACCCATTGAGCAGTGAATGAAGTCAGTTACCAAGTTGCAAAGCAAGTTTTATCGAGTACATGATATTGATTATAAATGATGATAAGATCAAATTTAATGCGAAGCGATGATGAGATAAATGAGGAAATGAATTAAATGAATATTGTTAGAATATCTACGAACGAGAATATTTAATGAGAACATCTAATGTGAAGATCAAGCGGTTAAACTAAATTGTGGAGAGTTCCAAGAAAAGTACAAGTTCTAAGGTAAAAGTGAAATGGTTTACCGAGTTGTGAATTATGAAGAAGATGATCGAATGACTGAGGGAAAATGAAGGGAAATCAAAATAAGGAGATTAAGAGACAAAAGTATGTGTATATAAAGAATGAACAATACACAAATAACACGAGACTGATGAATTGAACAGAGAAGAAGAAGAGGCTGAAGAACAACATTTACCAAGCAGAACAAAGAAACAAAGATTGAAGAATATACAATTTGAGAAAGAGATCAATGAAGTATGTGATGCTAGTATTCAATTGGGCATAAAGGACCTGACACAAGCAAAGGTAGTTGTTATATTTATAGGTCAAAGTTTATTGTTGCTTATTAATATTTGTAACAGAGAAATATCCTAACCGAGTGGATTTAACAGTCCTATTTGTAAAACCTAGACTTAGGTGACATTCCAAAAGAGTGTTTAAAGACCTCTAACAAGGCCACTCCTAATAGGGTGAAGATCTTAATAGATCTGAGGTAAATCCCCTAACAGGGTCACATTTAGCAATTGTGTTTGTAATCTTTAACAGGATAAGTTCTTAACCGAGCGTACTTCAGAAGGGTACATTTTTATTGTGGGTTACAATTCCCATATATGTTTTTCCCAAATTGGGTTTCCTCGTTAAATCTGGTGTCAAGGGAGTTAAATTTGGTGTCAACTTAGTTAAATCTAGAGTTATATGAATTAATTTTATGTTGCTAAGTTTGATGATTGATTTACATATATGAGATGTATTGCTGTTTAAGTTATCGAGTTATTTGGTGATTTGGTTGTTTGCAGTATTCAATATTATCGAGTGAATCAGTAAGTTTAGTTTTAAGTGTTTAAGTTTTGATTTGTCTGATTTACTCCCGTCTCAGTGGATCAAAAAATAAAAAATTGGCAGCCTTAGGGTTGAAATATGCACTTGGATTCATGGATAAGGGTGAAGAAAAGGTAAAGTCACTAACATAGCATAATGAGGCGTTGAAGAATTTCATTCTTAAGATAGTAGGTCCCATTGACCCAGACTTACAGGAGGCCTCATTACATGCCATCTTAGAGAAAAATAATACTCCAGATTGCCGGCAAGCATAACAAATTCTTTCATTTAGGCATGTACAAATTGGAAGACTAATTTTGAGTAGTTGGGAGAGGACACCATTAGGAATATTATGAATCCTTTTACAATTATCCTCATGGAATCCAAAAAATTGGTGGACATGATGGGGGATGAGCAGAGAATAGATTTTAGAATAAAAAGATGGTAGAAGGTTCTAAAGGACCTAAAAGTAATAAGGAAGCATCACTTCCAAATTTTGGTCAAGCTGTATGAAGGGTCAGAGCTCGACAATTTTGAAACATGGATCAAAGATATAGCTAGGACAATAAAGGTTTACGAAAAATGCTTGGACAACATCGACAAGAGACATAAAGGAGTTATGGAATGGGTTGAACAAATAGATAAGTTTTTTATAGGTTTAGACTTGGACTTGTATGAAGATGATGAAAAACAAGTCTTATATCGTATCAAGAACATTTTACAACAATTTAAAGAAGTTTTGGCCGGTATAAACACTAAGGAGGGCCTCCAACAACTTTTTATATTTAAGGAGGACATGCAAAGAATGTCAGAACATGAAGAAGAAATCAAATTCTTCGCTTCCGAGTTAAAGACCTTCAAAGAAAAGAAAGAGAAACATCTCAATGATGTCCAGGTAGCAGACTATGATGAGGTATATGAGATAGTACAGAGCCTCCGAGATGCTCATCCGAACATCCTCCCAAACTAACTAAGTATCTGGTTTTGGACTTAGTCAAATTTTGTAGTGGAGATTTTGACACTTAGCCATTTTTCCAAGTTTAGTCTTCTGGCCTTTCAGACTCCTAAATTCTGAAATTTTGGGGGTCCTAAGGATTTATACTTAGCCATTTATTGGCCTTCCAACTTTGGAGTAAAGGTCGAGATCCAAAATTTTTGGGTCATTCCGATGTGAGAGAAATTTGCGTAAAGGATTTGTTTTAGATCAGATTGCCTAAAGGTTTGGGTTCATTTTGGGTTAACTAAAGGATATAAATTAGTTGCATTCACGCAGAGAAGCTTAGATGAAGATTCCAAAGAGAACTCCAAGTTTCAGATGAAGACTTCAGTTCAAAATGGTGGAGCTTCAGTTCTGATTTCTTATTTTTTGGGTGATTTTGGCTCTGATTTCTTGCACAAATGATATGTAAATGGATTAAATATCCATGCAAGTTTGTTAACTATAAGCTTAGGTGTAGGTTTTCTTAAGTAATCTCTAGTTTTAGCTTTTATTTCACTATTTTAGTGTAATAAAACCCTAGTTTCAGGGTTTCAAGTTTTGTAATTGAAGAAATATATATTCTATCAGAACGATGTAATTAGGGTCAGATATTTTATGCAATAAAGATACATGTTGTTGGTGCTTCATTCACGGTGTGATTTCTCCTATTATATATGTGAAATTGATGAATGTGTGTTTATACTTGTTCATCCATTTTAGAGAGACAAATGTGTTTATTGTGTATGGATCTATGATCAATTAAATTGGAGTTTGATGTTGTTAATTCATCTTGTTGTGACGGATGATTGGAAAGATTAGTTCTATTGATTTAAATATAAATCCGTCTCTTGGGTGCGTGCATTTTTTGGCTTCACGATCTGATTGATTTTGGAAAATCTTGCATATGGGTAGAATTTTTTTCAAAAGATTGCATCTATTGAACATAGAATTATGATCTGACTTGATTCATGTTTTGTGGTTTTCTATCTTTTTGATCATTTAATTCACAAGCGGGATTCTACGATGGTTTATGTCCGTTAGATTTTATTTTTATAAATTTGCTTACAATTATTGTTACCCAAAACTTTTGATCTTTTTTCTAAATTGATTTAAATTAGTAATCATTGTAGTTTTAAAGTTATATTTCATCATTACAAAATTGCATACACTGAAAATTGAGAAAATATAAAAAAGTATTAAAGTTTGTTTTGCAGCCTGAAGTCTTGAAACATACCAGCAAAAGCCTCCTTATGAAGATTCACATTTATCTTCAACCAAGTTTACCAAGTGGCTATACCACGACCATAGAGAACCTTGGGAATAAATTTGTTATTCTTTCAAGAGAGGAAATCGGATCTTGAATTCCTAGCAATTGACTTGTGTAAAAGCAATGCTCAACATATACATTTTTTGTTATTAACATCTGTGATGCAGAAGCATTGAATGAAGTGGTGATAAGCAAATGGAGGTCAATCAGGTTATACCTTTGAAGATTAAGTCCCTGCAACTCAACAAGGATCGACAATTGAAGAAGTCTTCTGATGAGTTGGTCATAGCTCATGTTGAGCTAGACTGATGGTTAATTTTAATGAGGAATCAATCTACGAAGTAGTGGAGACTAGATCTTCTCTTTATGTTGTTGAACAAGTCTGATGTTCTTCACGTAGTGGATAATTCTCTCATTCTTTCTAGTTTTGCAATAATTTTGATACATCTATTCTCTTGGTGTTGATCTATTAGTTAGTTAGTAAGATTTATGTTATAAATAAGAATTTGAACCTCCTTGAAGGCTAGCTTAGTTGGATAGATTTATAATTCATGTAACAACGTATTAGTTTTCAATAGAGTTTAGTTGTTTTCAGTAATGACTTGTAATCAACATATTTTTCAAGTATGAATAAAAAGATATGTTTTGAGTTTATAAGTGTGTAATTTCAAGTGATGAGTACTCACTCAAGGGGCCCCACATGGTGAGTCACTCCTTTTAGTTTCAACGGTAGTTTCTTTCAGTTTCATTTGCAAGTTTGGGAGTTTGTCTATTCCTGCAGCCACTGGAAGCAACTTCTCATGACTATTCCTGCAACCAAAGGAAAACATAGTAGTTCATGTCTGCACATCCTTAAATTTGTTGTATTTGTTTGGATAATTTTAGTTTAGCATGTGAATTCTATTCAACATTTGAGTTAAGTTCAATTCCAGCATTTGTCTTTCCAATATTTACCTTTTAATCATTGCTTTCCTTAAAAGCTATAGGTTAGCATGACTTTGGTAGGAACTTAGTGCATATACATTGCAAACCCATTTCAAGTTCACGCACCCTCGTTTGAAAAGTAGATGAGCCTTCACAATGTGAAAGATAGCTACTCAGTTTGGATGTCCAATCCTTGAGTTGAGTCGAGCAACCTAGTTATTAATCTATTTGGTAAGTCAAGCAGACATCCTCATAATGTGCTAGCATCCAAGGCCAATAGCCAACTTATTTGGTATCACAATCTATCAATTATGTAGTTTTCATTTTTTTAGTTTAGAGATTTTTATGCTATTGTATTTCTACATTATTGAGTAATGTCATCTTTATTTACTTTATCAACTTAGCATATAATCCATTTTTTTCACATCAATATTTTTATTATTTCTCTAATGTATTGCAATAGATCATTGAGATAACTGAGGGTTGTTTAATATTTGAGAGTCCATCATCTTAAGAGTAGTGAATCCCCTCCTTTTACACTTGTAGTTGTGCTAGGAAAGGGAATGACACAACAAAAATGTGGCAACACATAAAGAGAACCAATATGCTTTATGATGTCATCTATCAATTGTTTATAGTTTCCTTTTTCAAGATGATGAGAGAAGGATGAAATGAAAACCCCATTATAGACTATGATAATTCTCCAAAATTACAGAGACAAAAACCCTTAACAATAAATAAAAAAATCCAAATATTTTTAATATGACAAATGAATCCTTCCCAAAAGATAAAACCTCTCCAAAACTTAGTACGCTCAAGTAATCAATCACAATGGTATATGATTTAAAAAAAATGAATAAAATATATCAGGGACTAAATCTAGGAAAAATGCATGTGCACAATGGTAGAACTTCTCAATATCTTTCCAATGCGAAAAAAATTATGAAATTGGATATCATGACATAAATCTATGAGTTCAAAGGTCTAAAATGAAAAATCTAATTTTTGCGAACAATAAAAATCACTTATAGAAAAATATGAAAAAATAACTTGCACCACTTTAAAGTATGGGAAGCCTACTTTTTGTCAATATCTCATTTGCAAAATTTTGCTTTCCTAGTGAAAATTTATGCAAGTTTGAAAAAATAGCCTCTTTCGGTACTATTGGTCAATTTTAGTGCATGGGGGATCAAATAATTCTTCTCCATGTGATTATAGGGATTCTAGGGTTTTAAAACAATCACCATTAGGAGTTGGGGGTGTTGCTACCTAGGCAATGATGACTCTAACAATGGAGGGCGGTGTTAGTAATAAAGGAGAGGGGGGGGGGGGGAA
>MU227053.1:609523-630376 GCA_018584345.1 Thuja plicata
TCGGTGTCTGCAGAATTCTTTAGCTCTCCTCCAGCTTGATTGATCAGGAATGTATAAAGTTCTTCTTCATCAGTTTCTCTTCAGCATCCTCTTTATATTCACTCCCCTTCCCGTGTATGTGATTACATAAATGAATTATGCTTGTCTCTTATATAGACATGATATTCCTTGATTCTTGATTCTTGATTCTTGGCGTGAAAAACAATCCACCCAATTTGATTTAAAGCATAACTCCTAATTTATCTCGTAGTTATCTTCTTGCCAACTATAAAAAATCTTCTTTAAATCAATTACTTAACTCTGGTCGAATAAAACAAATAAAATAACCAGTTAAGTCTATCCTTAATATCTGCCAGCTAGATATTTTGTTGTTTTCTGAACTCTCTGTTCTGTCGATCAACTCTGCAGTTAGTCGTCGGTGATAACTGCCAGTTCCGTCGGTGTGACTCCAGTCAGCTTTGGGATCTCCGTCCGTCGGGCATCATTGGATTTTACTTGTCGGGTAACTCTATTTTTATCTCGTCGGGTATCATTATGATTTTGCTTCGTCGGGCAATACTATCTTTTGTTCGTCGGGTATCACTGTGACTTTTGTTCTTTGCCTTTATCGATGGTGTGCACTCCGTCGGTGTTGTCTGTCACTTAGTGAATACTTGACTTTTATGCATTGCTGAAAGCATAACCTTTATTCCATTGATTCTATGAAGTCTTTGGCATTATGTACATGACCGTACAGATGATATCAAGTTGACATCAATGACAATACAAACCATTAACTGATTTAATGCCTTGCATTATCTTCAACTTAACATTATCAAACATTCAATCAGTTACATGTCATCAGGCGGGTGGCGTGTTTCCACGCCATCTACAAAGTACTTACCTGCTAGTTTACTATATGAGTTTTGTGGATATAAAAAGTTGCTTTGAATTTAAATATCAAAATTTTATATAATAGAACTAAATTTAAATTAAAAATATGAACAAAAATTTATATCGATTATACTATGTATGAAAGTACAACATGATGCAAAGGATTTCATAGGAAAGAATATATGGTTGATGCACTTTTGACAGTTTTCTTCTATCTACCATAACTATAGACTGGTAAGAAACAATTATACTTGTATGGATTGTGAAATCAAGTATATATCTACATGGAAAAAAAACTAGGCAAAAAAAATTGTTGCCTCAAGTGATAGTGTCAAAATTTGATGATTTGATGGACGTTTTTAGGAGTTTTGGGTTTTTTAGACACCATGGTAGACTCAAATTTGGCTTATATCGCTGAAAAAATGTGGGTACCTCTTATATTTTTAAATCTCCTCCAATATAAAACCCTTATAAATTTGACAAAAAATGTTAGATTTTGATGAATGAAAATCCAATCTTGACTTTCACTGACACCTTAGACTCAATGGTGAGCTCATATTTCTTCCAACATGTGCCAAACTAAACATGCAATAGAAACCTACAAAGATGTGAACCCCAAAATTGGCATTTTTTCCAAGCTTTTATGATTCTCTAGGTCACCATATGATGCAAGAGTAGAGCATACTCAACTTTACTAAAAAATTCTAATATCTCTCATTTGACAATAGATCTACCCTTAGATTTGGGACTAGTTTTGTATGGACATGGATTTGATACCATGTTGGAGTTGAATATAATCTCAACACCCAGGACCACCTACAAGAATACAACTAAACTTATACAATAGAGTATACAAGAAATGAGCTTGCTTGGTGTTAAGATGTACAAGATATGAACAAATGTTGATCAATGGGATATGATACAAAGTGTACACAAGTCTTTCTTATATCTATGTGAAGGTGAGTGGTAGGATTAAAATTAATGTTGTAATGTGTATTAATCCTATGTCATGACACAACTATTTAGAAAAAATATTAAAAGACCTAGATAACTAATTTAGTAAATGAGATACATGACCTTGTTATAACTAACTTCTAGAAATAACACCTAGGACATAACTTAACTTTTAAATAGGTCCACACTGAAAAATAAGCTAAGACACAACCTTATTCACTCTATCATATTCCACCTATCTTAAATCTCCCACAATCAAAACACTCCTAAAGCTATCCACCGAAATGCACACAATCTAATCCATGTAGACTATTTAAGCAATCTATTACATGATCCAAATGATCTAATGACTTTCTTCCATACCTTATTGTGAACCTAGATTCAGTTTACTCAAAATTTTACAATTGAGATATATCATTCTCAATACTTACATTTTTATTATTATCAACAATGCTATCATCATCAATTGATCAATTTCTAGCTTGATTAGAGGTAAGGTCTTATTTATCTTTGTATTATTTGTGCACGCTTTCTAGTCTATTTTTGTGTATTCAGATATTTTTATTACATATATCATGATCCTTGTATATACATTTACCACAACATTATGATTGTATATATCATAGTTTAATATGGCATATGCTTGCATGAAACTTAGGTAACTAGTCCTTCGCGTGCTTTGCACAAGTCACCTTGGTCCTTGTATCTTGTTATATAATGTCAAGTTCCATTTGAAGTATAAGGTTCTCGTCACATGTCAATATAATACCTACATTCAAACATGCAGCCACACATTAGCCCAAAACCATCAAATTCATAATAATTATCTATTACATTATTTTTATTTTATAAATCAAGATTTAATTTGTGACCAATTGGGATTTTTAATTATCCAATTAATTGCATCTTCATATATACATCATCAAAAAATAAAGTACATTTTCAACCCTAGCCCTATTTATTAGCTCCCAACCTCAAAATTTTCAACCTTTTAAACATATTTGGACCCCCTACATTTTTCTTCTATTGGTTCTCATTTTTCATCCTCTATCCATCTTTCCAGTTAATTTCTTCTTTTGAGCAATGAGAGGTCACCCCTGCCCTTTTTCTCAACCAACCTCACAAGGAGTATCGTCCCTCCACTTTGCTAATATTGTTTGGCAATGAGTTGAGGCATATCGACACCCTCTTCATCCGAAAGAACACAATATTATTAATATTATTATTTTTAAACCAAATTTATTTTTCTAAATAATGATGTCATCTCAAAGGGGGATAAACCATAGACAACAAGACTTCATCACTTATCTACTCATTAAAATAATTCACCTTCTCTTCAGTAATCCATCTTCATTAAAATTAAGTCAATTAAATAATTCTTATTCTTTAATTGCTTTAAAATTAAACATTTTCCCGCCCTATATTTAAATATTAAAATAATTTAGTTTCTCCCAAATATTAAATAAATTTAAATAGATATAACATCTATAAATAATTAAACAAAAAATCATGATTTACAATCACTTCAGTCAAGAAATCAATCAATTTAGTTTACTTATCAATCAATTTAGTTTATTCATCAATCAATTTAGTTAACTAATTAATCAATTTAGTTAACATCGAAGCTTATAGCTGTCTCGTCAATCATTTTAGTTGACTCGCCAATCAATATAGTTAACCAATCAATCAAATTAGTCAAGTCACCAATCAACATGAGACAACTAGATAATGATTGCCACTTCTCCACATCCACCTCTTTCATCAATAGGAGTTGATTAATGATCTAAGATGAAATCCTAGCCCTCCATCCATCCCAAATAAAATATACAAATTGAAGATCAAATCTATCCTTTAACACAATCCACAAATACAAAGTGATGATATTGTTGGAACACGTTTGTGTTACACCAAAAGATCAACATGTTAACCCCCAATACAAATGCTAGTGATAAACATATCCACAAGAGGTGGTTAATTCATGTCTCAAATCTGAAGGGGGACATTGGTGATTAGTCCAACAATCTCCCCCTAAGTGTCACCCAAGGGGATTCAAATCTGTGACCAAGATTTGATACCAATTGTTGGAACATGTTTGTGGTTGTGCCAAAAGATAAACATGTTAATACCTGATACAAATGCCAAAGATAAATGGATCTACGAGAGGCAATTATTTCATGTCCCAAATCCAAAGGGGGATGTTGGTGATTAGTCCAACAAATATTAGGAAAAGCCTCCATGAATGTAAAGTTACACTATTGTTATAAGCACCTACATTCCACATCTTTCTATAACAAATCTGAAGCACAACCATACATTCATTTATGTAGCAAGGGGATATCGTGACATTCTTGTTCAAGGCTTTCATTCTTTGTTTTGCCTCTTATGCCCCAATCAAGGTAGTAATTGAGTCTATAACTAAAAATTTATTGTTTGAGTCTTATTTTTTGTCCCCTTTTCTCTTTCTTATAGTGCCAACCTACTTGGTGGTTGATTCACAATGTTGTAATTTTCAACAAATAAGATATGCTCAACCGCTAGGGGAACACCCCATGCATCATGTGTCAGGTTCCTCTAGATGATGCTAGTCACACCATGCCTCTTTTTTATCATCTGCGAACATAGCGATTTCCCATAATTGGGGCCACTTCTCATTGCCACTTATGCAAAGAGGTTTGTCTACTTCCCCTTACAAGAAATCTTCTAGCCTTTGACATGATGCTACAATATTTTACTCTCTCTTCTCTTGCCATCTCATCTTGATAATGAATCATATAGTGTAATTTAAAAGAATTGATGAAGGAAAAAGTTTATATAATCTAATCCATAAATATTCACGCTAACATTATAGACTACATAAATTTTATTTCATTGATGATGTACTCATTACCATCTATGAAGTCACAAATTATTAATCCAACATCAATAATGAACCTTCTAATTATATAAGCTAAAGTGTGTAAGTTTTATTTGAAAATACAAAATCAAATGATTGATCAAGAAATATGGATGGCTCATCCTTAATCGAGAAATATAAATAGCTCTAATGAATATTTTGAACAAATTATATCTATAAACAATTAACTTCCTCCAACTCCCCTCATTATAATTTAGTGTGCTTGCTTTATATTTAATTTTTACAATTTTAAATTATCATTTTAAATTGTGAATAGCACTCTTGTAAGAAGATGATGAATAGCACTCTTGTAAGAAAATGATAAACATATGAATATCACCTAACATGCTCACTAATTTCCCTACACTCTATAGTTGGGGTTTTTTCTCGCATACCTAAATGGACACATACCGGTTGACTACCCAAAAGTACCCCCTAGGGAATCTATTTCTGACTTGAATTCACATTAAAGACAACCCCAATTACCCATATATATATAGAAATTGATGTGAAAGAGGCATACTTACGTAAGAGGCTTTGTATCCTACGGAGTAAGCATAAAGCTGTGATTGTGGTTACCTACCCCACTAAAAAAAGAGTGCATGGGCCCTCCACTCACATTTTGTTTTTTTTCTTTCGGTTTGGGGCACCTTTCAATTGTGAGATTAGGTGAAGGTTGTGATTGTCCATCAACAAGTGACCACTCATACCTAAGCTCGGTAGGTAAGCTCAAAGTCCCATGATGAACATGGCTTTTCTTTCCACCCTGCCCCACAAGAGAAATTTGCTTTTTGTGAAAGCCACACAATTTTCTATTTCTTCTCCCCACCAACTCTATCACATTCGAATATCTTACCATATTCTTTTGAATCATCATATGGATTGTTTTTATTTTCTTAATGTTATATTTCACATTATTATAACTAGGTCAGTATATTGATTAGAATTTTTTTTTGGTTTTTTAATAAATGACTGTGATAGATGATTTATTAGTTAAGTATTTAATTTTAAATATTTTTTGATAGTTTATTTGATAAATTCAAAGTTAAAAGTTTAAGATTTTAGGTCTACATCATTAAATATAATACTACATTGACATTCGTTAAAAATATATAAAAATAGGGTTTTTTAGGCCTTTCTTTTATGATAGACAATTTTGATGTCTAGTATTTGAATTGTAGATAGTAATATAGCTAAAAAAATTCTCATTGTTATCCATACAAAAACTCAAACCATTTATTTAATCATATTTTAAGATATCTCTAATACTTAATGATGTAGACACACAACTTACAAATTAAATAATTTAACATTAAACATTATGTAAACTTATTTTAATAATGTTTTGGTGTTAAAGTAAAACCATAAACCTCGATATTTCCTTGCCCAATCTTAAGAGAACTAGAGTTAGCAAAGATTTCTTTTTATGTGCACATAAACGGGATAAATCTTGTAAGGTCCTTTGTTGTTGAATGCTTCATTATTGTGCCACCCATTGGAGTTGTCTTTAACTAATTACAGTGCCCCCACCATGATCACCATTTTTACTTGGAAGGGATTATTTATGTGTTCTTCTAAATGATGCTTTGATAATGTGCAAATATGGCAAACCTCAAGACTTGCAATGTTGGAGCCTTGGGAGCTCTTGATGATTCTTTTCATAAAAATAGATGCAGCTTCTGTTGCCCAAAATGACAATGTTATAACAGTTATCACAACTTCCATTACTAGTCCTTTGCTTGTAAAATGATAAGGAAAATGAATAAGAGAAGAAACATAAATCATGTTTGCCTTGGCATTCCAAACACTCAATGGGCTAGAGTTTATTCTTGAATGAAGGTTATGCTTGCAAATAAGAATGATTACCATTTTTTATTTGTTAGAAATAAAGTTAAAAATCCAAAGAAGGCTAAATTAGAAATGGCCAAGGAACAATCATAATTTTTTTTCCATCACTAGCTATCCAAATCATTTCACTTGTCAAAGATGATCACATGTTCCCTCTTGTTATCCTTAAGGTATATCCTAACTAGAATCCTTTAAGGTCATAAGCTTTAAATCCAGTGGTTTTTGACTTCTCGAGACTTGAAACCTAGTGATCCTATTTCTCATTAACTTTGCCAAACATGATTGAAGCCTTGGCCATGCTCTCACTATTAACAAGATTTCTTAATAGATTTTAAAGGTATAAATGACATAAAATAAAATAAAATGATGCACTTTCCCACTTACAATTCCTAGATGACCCTATTTTGATAGAGTAGTCACTAATGAAAAGGAAACAAAAGAAATCAAGGTTGCCCTTAATATGTACATGTTGTTACATTAAGGCATGGTATGAACAAAAAAATGATTTTTCTTTACAATGTGGAGTTGTGAAAACTCAACAAGCTTACAAGTAGATAGTATTTCTGGTCTCTCTTTTGTGACTAATGAATCTCTCCTCTTTAGGTAAATATCTTGGAGAATTTCAGAGCTAAATTATTGACTTATTAAGAAAATTAAGCTGGAAGAATCCATTTAAAAAGTTCTAGAGAAAATTTTAAATTAAACTTTTTGAGATTATGAAAACATTGCACTAGCAAGGTATCTTATAGGAAAATAAAATTTATCTCTTACTTTACAAAAATATTTGTTCATCTAAAAAATGTTTTATTGTCACAAAAAATTTGAACTACTTATCAAATATGTCAAAAAGAAAATAAAGTGAACCATTTGTAGCCGCCTCATTAAATAAGATTTATGGAAGCATTTGGTGAACTTTACATCTTGCTTTTGTTATTACTATTGGTTGAAGTCTCAAAAAAGAGCATTAATAGCATATATTTTAGAATGAAAGGAAACAATCCTTAAAAATACCAAAAATAAATGATAAGTTGGGAACACATATTGTTCATTAAAAAAAATCAATTTGATTTAAGACAAAGTCATACACTAATGTTCTTGTATATGTGATGTTGACAATTGTAATCTTTGGCGTTTACATGTAATATTTTTGTAAACAAAATTAGATTAACTAATGTTGCATTTAGAGCTAATTTTTATTATTATTGTTGTATTGTATAACTAGATGATGAGTATTTATCACTTTGTCTGCCTAATAATGACACATATCAAGTTGAACTAGGACAACTAATTAAAAGGTAGTAAAGTTACACTTTATTTATATTTATTGAAAGTTGTAGGTTTAACAATTAATAATCAATACATATTATTAATAAAGCATAATATGTGATATAATCCCACTATTATTAAAGCATGCTTAAATGTTAATTTTTTTTAAAAGTTAACTTTTTGGTTAGAAATATTATTTATGTAACCAATTGGTGAGCCTTATCTTTTTGTTTTTTATATTAGAAACAACAAAATTAGGTTTTTGATGATGTAGACAAACAACCCAAAGGTAGCTTAAACAAGTTATTAACAAACCATTAACAACACACTAACAATGAAAGTCCATAATATCAAAACATTGTATAGATATAAACTTAAACAATTAAATGTCTTAGGAGAATATATCATAAAACCAAAAAATCAAAACCATGGCTAAGTGAGAACGTTAACCATTTGTTATTATGGTCACAAAGGAACATTAATAGCACACATATAAGAAAAGAAAGAACAACTTCTTGATCATTTAAAAAAAACATGCCACAAGTTGAGAACATATAATGTTCATTTTTTTTTTCTCAATTTGTGTCAATACTAAAAGATGTACTCTAATGTCCTTTCATATATTAAATTGACAATCATATTTTATGAGTTTATATATCATCTTTTTGTACAATGCATTGAATTAAAATGCCACATTAAATGATAGTAATTTACACTTTATTATACATTCATTGATGTTTCTATGTTTGAACAATAATAAGGTAATTTTTAACTAGATGTTTTGCTTGACTCCATAGACATTTAGGGTGATAAATTAGAAAATAAGAAGAAAAAAATGGATGAGTTGTTCTCTTTTGAACATGTTTTAAGATTTTAGTAATGTTTCATATAGAGTAAATTTAAATAATATTGAATTTTTGTCACTACTATATTTTTATTAAGTTTTTGTCACTATTGTATTTTTATTATTAGATGATGAATAGTGTACATATATTGTGTATTAATGACATCTCAAATTGAACTAAAACAACTAATTAAATAGTAGTAAAGGACACTACATTATATTCTTATATTTAAATAACATCAATACATTTTATTAATAAAGAAAAATAAGATAGATACTCTCACAACTATCCAAACTTGCTCAAATATTGAATCATTTTTCTTACATCTCAAGATAGGGAATTTTTCTTATAACCGTTGTGGTTGACTAGCAACTTTACATGAATGGATAAGGTTGCTTTGGCTAGATAAGCAATACAGCCCACCACCTTTGCTTTACATGTAATGAAATAAGAGAGTGCAACCTTGAATTACCAATTCCAAAAGTTTTATGCAATTATTTTCAATAATAAGGTGGAATATATTTCTAATGTCATCACTTGGGAATATGACCCTTCTCTTGTAAACTAATGACTGTTTCATACAAGCATTGTTTCACTGGTGTAAACTCCAACCCAATATCCTTGAGCTTCTGATTGGAAAAGTTGTAAGGCTTCATCCTTGGCTTCACTTCATCCGAACATCTACACCAAGATAATAAGTATGTAAGTAGGTACCACTCAAAAACATAATTGAAAGAAAAACCAATCAACAATAATATATTAAGTATAATTCATAGTCTTTATTTTTCATTAATTCTTTTAACAAAATTTTCAATATTTCTTATTAGCACCTCGAAGATAATAAATATCTAAGCAGCCACTCATAAACATATTTAAAAGAAAAACCAATTGCTATCTTTATTTTTCATTAATTCTTTTAGCAAATAACTTTTCATATCTCTATATATTAACATCCCCCAAATAATAAGTATGAAATAAGTACCACTCATAAACATATATAAGAGAAAAACCAAATGTTATCTTTATTTTTCATTAATTCCTCTAGCAAATAATTTCTCTATATGTTAGCACGGCTAAGCATAATATTTAAAAAAAAAAAAATTATATAATAAAAAACTAAATTTGAGTGTATAAATAATCATATACAATTGAAACGTTAACGACAACTGTACAACATTGAAACTTCTCGATTGGTTTGTTGGGAAGTGACATTGTACTTCCCACGCATCTCAGGGCTGCTGTTCATAGGATGTATGAAGAGGTGAAAGTCAAAATCAAAACTTCAGTTGGTATTTCAAAATGTTTTAGGAGTGATATCGGGGTCAAACAAGGTTGTCCTTTATCTCCTACTTTGTTTGGCCTTTATATAGATAAACTTGAAGAGTGGTTAAACATGCAAAATGGTGAGGGTAACCAGTTAGGCGAATTTGTAATAAAGCTACTCCTATATGCAGACGATCTCATTTTGATTGCCAAATTTGCCGGTGGGTTGCAAGAACACTTATTCTCTCTTGAGCGCTTTTGCGATATGGTGGGGATGCAGGTCAATATCAGCAAGACTAAAGTTATGGTTTTCTCTAACAATAAAAAACAACATCAACATGAGTTTTATTTCAGTGGCAGCGTCCTTGAGGAAGTTGTGGAATATAAATATCTCGGCATTGACTTCAACAAGCATCTAAGTTGGGCAGGTTGTAGAAATAAAAGGACTTTAGGTGGATGGAAGGCATTCTACGCTCTTCAAAATAGGGGTCGTGAAGCGGAGGTTTGGGATTGGAAAACTATTCAAACCTTGTTTGGTCTTCTTGTGTCGCCAGTTGTTCTCTATGGGTGTGAATTATGGGCCAGCAACACTTCAATAGCACAATGGAAGTAAACCGAAGGAATCCAAAAGCGTTTAATCACAAGCAAATTTAAAATTAAAAGCATCGTCCCTTATGATATCATGCTAAGCAAAATGGGGGCTGCCCCTATCGAGGCACTTGCTAAAGTTCGCCTAATAAGCTATCTAAAAAGAATCAAAAAAATGGAAGGAGATAGATGACCCAACATCATCTTTAATGATACATTGTGTAAACGAAAAAAGACGTGGATGCAACAAAACATCAAGTGGATGAGGAAATGGAATATCCAATTCAATATGTGCCCCACTAATAACAAAGAAATAAAGGTCTTTGTTATGGAGAAATTTTACAAGAAAAATTGGGGAAATGAGATTCGAAGGAAGAAAATATATTATATTAATGAGTTCAACCCTACACGTGATCAACTCCAAAAAGCATACATAGGCGCCAACATTTCTTGGAAAGCTAAAATTCTTATTGCCTAGCTAAGAACCAACTCTCATCAACTCCGCTGTGAGACCGGGCGTTGGAAGAGGCCAAAGGAGGCTTGGGAAGAGAGAATTTGCATGTTTTGTAACTCTCGGAAAGTGGAAACCGAACAACACTTTATTTTAGAATGTGAAGCCTACAAGAATATCAGGGATAAATTTGCGGATACAATATCGGATAGTTCTTGGCATAACATATTCAGCGAGGAGTACATTGAGAAGTTAGGTGGACTTATCATCAGCTTGCACAGGAAACACACCGAGTTACTGAAATCAGCCTAAGTACCCGATACATACCCACACGTACCTCTTTAACTTTTAGTTAATGAGACATATTCTAGGGAGCATTTAAAGACCAGAATGAGCCCACTAACGAATAAAAAATAATCTAGCGTTTGTAAATCATATGAAAAGGAATATTCACCGGAGATATTGCGGACAAGACATCATAGTGCGCATCTTAAATCATTAAAAAAAATAATCTGAAGTACGAAAGTGTATAAAAGTAAAGAGAAAAACAAACCTGTTAGGTATGGGATAATTGGGGAACATCTTTGCCAGCAAATCGACCACGTCACCACGGTGTAGAACACTCTCGGCGCACAAATACCTTCCCGAGGCTGACGTGTTCTCGAAAACCAAAATGTGGGCTTCTGCAACGTCTCTGACGTGGACATAGGCCTGAACTGAGTTGGCATAAGTTTTGGCAGAGCCAGTTAAATACTTGAGAATGTGAAGTGTGCTGGCATTGATGGCAGATTGCAGAAGAGGACCCAATACCACACATGGGTTTACCACTACCAAATCAAGTCCCTTCTCCTTTGCTCTTTCCCATGCTGCTTGCTCTGCCACTGTTTTTCCATAGCAATACCAGTTCTGCAAGGGAATCAAGTATATCAGTTCTCAGTCTACTGTTCAGATTTAAGGTTTTTTTTAAAGTTAAAACCCAGCTAACTTGCAGAGAAATGAAAGAAATATATGATTGTATAGTGGAGAATCTGACTCAAATCAGAGCTACCGTCAATGGCAACGGGGCTTAAATTTTAAATTTTCTATTAGATTTAAGCTAGGATCATAAGACTAATCACATTTAAAGTATAAAAGTTTTCAAATTTCATAACAGTTTATCATAAGTTTTTGGATTCAATATTTCAATTTATTTTATTAAATTCATATTATTTGATAGTCTGGTAGGTCAGTGTTTAAGCTGATGTCTCTTTTTCTAAGGATTCAATCAACAAGACTTGATCTTTGATGGACTTATTTAGAATTATTTTACTTTATTAACAAATTCAAACCCTTCAAAACTAACTTGACATAAATAAACAAATCATTATAAAATGACAATTCATTGATATTCAATTTCTTCAAATTTTTTTAATAATTTACTCTCTCACTAACCTAATTTTTAATAATTTACTCCCTCACTAACCTAATTTTGATTTGATGTTTCTCCTCTGACCAACACTACCAACTCTTTAACTTCATGGATATTGAAATTGAAATAATATCCAACTCTTAACTTTTAGGCATGATTAATGGCTGTGACATATGCTACAGACCTAACACTAATTTTAGTGATAATAAGAGTCAAAAGTCTCACCTACTTTTAAAAAGAAGTGAAAACAAAGTTAAGTACACCAAACATCCCGCCACTAATATTTGTATCTAGAAATATTTAAATTCGTTGTATCAAGCTATAAAATAGATCACTTAATAATGTATTGGTAGAAATGATTAACTCAAGAAATTTTTAATCCCTCGTAATCTTTTCTAGAATTAACTGTGTAGACTTGAAGCCATGTTTTGATCACACATTTTGGTAATTCATCATCATAAAAAAAAAAAACCTGAACTGTTGATTCAAAAACACATAGAAATGTTGATCATCATTAAAAAAACCTGAACTGTTGATTCAAAAACACATAGAAATGTTGATCATCATTAAAAAAACCTGAACTGTTGATTCAAAAACACATAGAAATGTTGATCATCATTAAAAAAACCTGAACTGTTGATTCAAAAACATAGAAATGTTGATCTGAGAAGCAATCTTTTCAATGATCTGTTGATTCAAAAACATAGAAATGTTGATCTGAGAAGCAACCTTTTCAATCATTCTCAATGTTGGGGATTTCACCAAATGTACATAGAATTTAAACAGAATTTGATAGTAGCAACTAAGACCTTTCTATTTTGGGTGATATACTCAAAAGCATGATGACCTGGATTTCAAAAATGTCTACAGTTAGCCCTTACAAGCCATGAAAACAAGTTAAGCTGATCTCTGAACACCTCTAATTTATGGAATTTAAGAATCCCCTGATGATGTCAATAATTAGGTGTAACTAAGCACGTGCTTAAGAACTAAATTTAATGGGAAATGTGCAGAGACTGGATAAACATTAAATAATTGGAATTTGTTTCTAATTGGGTATTAGTTGTAAAACATACCTTAGTATCCTTACAAAAATCAAGGTTGCTCCAGCAACTCTCATCAACTACTGATTCATAATCCCTCTTGGGGTCCATGTATACTGCCCCAATAGAAGATGTGAACACCACACGGCGTACCCCGGCCTCTGCAGCTGCATCCAGAACATTCTTTGTGCCATTTACAGCAGGCTCTACCATTTGAACCTGAAATAAAATTTTCATTAAAAAAATTCAACAATACCATAAATTCTAATTAGACAAAATTAGACAAAACCCTAAACAATCCCCTGAATTAATGTCATAATAAGACTGCCCACAATCCCCATATGAAGACTGTCTACAATCCCCTACATTTCTTCTAGCATTCATAAACTTTTGCAGAAAAAATTCTGCCTTACTGGGTCATCTGTGACTGGAGAAGCAACATGAAATACTCCTTGGCAGCCATTGATCGCTTCTTTAAGGCTGTTGTAGTCTAGAAGATCTGCTTTTACCAGAATTAGTCTTTCTTCTGCTCCCTCCAGCTGTTTCAGATGTGCATTCTTCTCATCCTCTGCATCGCAAGGAATGGGTATTCAATCACAGATGTCAGAAAAACATACTGTAATAAGCCCAACAAAAATTTTTTGTTGGCATCCACAAACTCACAGGGACCGAAAAAAAAAACACCGATCCCAAATATATTCCATACAAAGGACAATAAGATGCCCACTTTGTGGGAAGTGTTCATTAAAGTGGCCAGAATATATGCGCACATACCCAGATATCTAGGTATATAGAGAAAAGTGAAAGCTGTGGCAAAAACTTTTATCTATAAATGGACACAAGAATCAAAACAGCAGTGCCATGAGAATCAAAACAGCTGTCCATAGTGAGGGACATGAGAAGCAAAACAACTGTGCAAATGCTGATATGAAACCCACTGCGAAGAGAAACAGGGCATCAAAATATGAAGTCCAAATTGTGTCAAACTGTTACTTGAAACCCACATACAGAAAAATATGCATCTCTAAACCCAAATACGAAAAACTGTTACTATATCCATACCAATTCCAGATTCAAGTTTCGATTAGATGGGTGTGATTTGAACCTGGATTGCCTATATGAAACCCACTGTTCAGAGATACAGGTGCATACAAAATATGAAAACCAAATTGTGTCAAACTGTGTTTTACTATAAATCCACATACAGAAAACTGTGCATCTCTATACCCAAATACAAAAACTGTTAATATATCCATGCCAGTTCCAAATTCAAGTCGACAGTAGAATATCGTAAGATGGGTGTGAATTAAACCGATTGCCTATATGAAACCCACTGTTAAGAGAAACAGGTGCATAAAAAAAATGAATACCAAATTGTGACAAACTGTATGTCTATTGAAACCCACATACAGAAAACTGTGCATCTCTAAACCCAAATATAAAAACTGTTTATAGAGCCATACCAAATCCAAATTCAAGTCTAGATCAGAATATAATCAAATGGGTGTGAATTTAACCTGGATTGCGAACTGTTCCTCTCACGGTATAGCCTCTTTCCAACAGCAGCTTGACAAGCCATGAAGCAATAAATCCTCCCGCTCCTGTGATACACACAGTCTGGCCAGCTCCAGTCTGTTTGCCCATAGTCCTATTTGTAGTATCTAATGAAGAACCAAGCACAATTCAGAAACCCAAATATATGGGAAAAGTCCCTGTTGGGCAACCAATCACTCTTTTCAAAGTGATGGCTGATTAAATCTTTCAGTAATCCAAGGATCAGCCCTCAGCTTTATGAGAAAGGAAGTATGGATGGTGGGAGGAGGAAAGACTAGGTATATATTTATAGAAATTTTAAACGAAATTATCCTCCTCCCACCACTGGCAAGCTAAAAAACAAAAACACCAACTACTAAATGAAAACTATAGTTTGCCTGTCCCAAAGATTGATTTTGATTTTCTTCTCATAATCATATTACACAACGTGATGATCAGAGGGGGTAGGTGATGAGCTCTAACCTCTGGATCGCATTTGACCCTTGACTTGAGGGAAGGCTTTCAGTTGAAGCTTGACCATTAAGTTAACAATGAATTATGTTTAGTATTTGGTTTGGATTCCGTGGATGTGGAAGAAGACTAACAACTATTGTGGATTTTAACACGTATCTTGTTTCTGGTTGGTGAGGCTTTGTTTTTGACGGGGGTTGGTTTTTATATGTTTTCTGATGGGATGGCTGCTTTGTTATATTTGGCTTCAACAAAATGTCCCATTGGCCGTCCTTTCATTGTGATCCTTTTGGTTTTTCTTCAACACATTTTTTTGCGAGTGAAAGTAGATGCTTTAAAAGTAGTTAAATTAGGGCAGAGGTCACAAATCATCATGGGTTATTATTTTAGGCTCATGTAATCATTACATAAAATTTTGGAGGTTTTTTTTATTAGAAATGTAATATAGATTCTTATATTTACTTACAAGGAGGGGAGAGTATGATTAAAGGAGCTTGGGTCAACTTTCTATCTTAGAGGACCTTATTAATTAATTAAAATTCAACTTGGATAATAACTAGGTTCTTATAATGAGGTCAACTCTCCATATTAATAAAGCAGCTCATTAACTAATTACATTTCACTTTTGATAATAAAGTCGGATTTTTATAGGGGTCAACTCTCTATTTTAGAGCATTAAGGTTCTTATAATGGGTCAACACTCCATATTGGAGCACCCCCATAACTAATTAAAATTCAACTTCAACTTCAACCTACAAAGCAAACAAATGTGAACCAAACAATGTATACGTCATATTTGTTTGTTGTATAATAAGTTTATATTTGTTTGAAAAAAGCAATATTTCATAGTAGTCTTACAAGTCACATGTCATGGTTTTAACTTTGAGACTTTTATTGGTGAGGAAAAATACATGCTTAAGTTTATATTTGTTTGAAAAAAACAATATTATATAGTAGTCTTACAAGTCACATGTCATGGTTTTAACTTTGAGACTTTTTTTTTGTGAGGGAAAATACATGCTTTAAAAAAGTACTTAAATTAGGAAGAGGTCACAAGTCATGGGTTAATGTTGGGATCATGTAACACCATTATGTAGAAATTTGTTGAATTTTCCTTTATCTAGGGAATCTGGTATGGACTCTTATCTATTAACAACTAATAATATATAGAAAATTATGTTTAAAAACTCATATTAATCTTTAATTATTTTATTTATCTAAAAGTTATTTGATTTTACTTTGAAATTACTTAAGTATTATTTAATTTATTTTCATTGTATTTAGTTTATTTTTATTGTAGGTTAACCACTAGTAAGTTGGCATAGGTTGTTGGAGAGGTAATTATCTCTTAGGAGTTACAAATTTGAATGAACCTTTTCCCTCTATTTTGTGGAATTTGGTTCACTCAAATTCATGTATATGTACCTTATTTCGATCAATCAATCATTTTCCATTTTCCTACAATTTTCTTTTGTTTGTTGTTTAAATTTCACTCGAGTTTCCTAGCTTATTCCCACATGGTATCAGATCCAAACTTGTATTTGAGTTGTAAGCAAGCTCAACGTGAAGACTACAACGTGATGGTGAGTTTTACAATTTTGTGGTAAAATTTAAAATAGTATTTGCATTTTTTTTGTCATGTACTCATATATTTTTATAAATTTATGGTTTATGTTTTTAGATTGATCAATTATTTATCAATTGGTCAAAATATTTTTTTTTGTCATTCAATACATAGCAATATTTGAGATGGGTACAATTTTCTTTCTAATGTCTTTGCAAATTTAATTTGCCTAGAAGTTGTGTTGCTTTTGTTGTCTCACCTCTCAATTTCAACTCAAGGTTTGAAAATCATTGTCAATATTGCTAATGAGCTTTAAAGTGTAAGGTCTTCACTCCTTAAACTATATCCCAAAAATAAATAAATGTTCAAATTCATATTACTAAATAAAAATATAATAACTCAATGATTGTACATAAAATGTTAAATTACATCTCACATGTAGTAGTGTATAATCCAAGTATTAGCACATGAAATGACACAAATAATAGTACAACTTATACTCTCATGCCAGACAATCAACTCAATACAAATATTAATGTACAATTCACATAATATATCACTAATGACATATAAAATATAGTCAATTCTAGTCTCCGAACACCATCGAATCCAACAATCGTTTGTGAACCCGAGAGACAAGAACATGGTTCAAGCTCTTTTCCACCCAACTTTGAAGCTTATGTTTCCCTGAAATCTTTCATGAGATGAAGGATAGCCAACCCTGCATAAAATGCCTACCAACCTAGAAACAATATGCATAAAGGAATCCTGATGTAACCTAACATATCTACATGCATTTCTAGCATGAACATGTGATGCACTACTATTAGGATATGGTAAAGAAACATATCAATATAAGTTTTCTAGGCTACATTCGTCTATTTCAATGAAAACATGACTTTAGCCAAAGTGCTTGAAAGTATTTGGTAGATCTCGAAAAAGAGGATCAACCTTGTTTAGTGTAAATTTTTATTTCCTAGTTGGTTATTTATTTTCCTATTCTTAGGTTTTTCCTACACTTCTAATTAACCTTGCTTAGGATTAATAAAGTGAGTATTAGTGTGAGTGGGTGCAAGGTGTTGACATCTTCCATGGGAGTTACACTTGCCTATTTTAGGCTATTGTGTTGGTCCCTTCATATTGGTCGTATTTGTCACCTCTCGCCTCTCTTATTTTCTATATATACTCACCTCTTACCTAGTCTTGGCATTCTATTCCACTTTATTGCATTGCAATTACATTCTGCATATTTTTCTCTTGCATTCTCCTGACGATATTTTTTTTTTTAGAATTTGTAGTTCTCACTTGGAGGCTAACTCTGAATTTTATTTTGATCTTGTATCATTTACATTTATAGTTTTATTTCTATTTGTTTGCACTAGTTATTTTGGGTTATTCATCTTTTCAAATTTTAACACCACCTCTATTAGCCCATATTTAGCACCCATCCCGGAAGCTAAACCATCACTCACAATAAAATAAACTTTCTTTAATAAATGACATAATAAGAAAAACATGCTTATTATCTTTAAACCAAGTATTTTCTTTTCAACCAAACGATAACACCATGATACTACATGCATTTATCTCCTATTGTGAAATCATGCAACATTTACATCATTACATATATACTTTCTATGCATATTAAAATCTATGTGATTGTTTGTGCATACTGATTTTTTATATGAATTTTCATGCATTGTCTTTTCTCAAATGTATATGCAATTTGAATTTTATAGTTTCTTAACCCTAATTATATTGATTTTTAATAGGAAATAAAGAGATTTTAGTCATAGAGTGAAAGAAACAATTAATTGTCTCATGAAAGTATATACAAGTATGTATGTTGGTATATGCATGTATACATATATTTATATGGGTATGCACTAGCTTTCAAAGGACCAATTTAATGCTTTTATGCTCATAAACAATCTAATTGTGTTGGTGTAATCAATTATTCACCTAATTACACTATACTTAAGCTTACTTAGGATAATGCATTACATAGTAGTTTGCATTTTAGACACTCAAGAGTTTGCACATTTAGTTGCACATGGTGTAGGAGAAATTATACTTTAGGTGGTGATAGTAGTTATCACGTTCCACTTTATGCAATGTCTCCACCTTTAGTGCACTTATCACTTATCATCCTCAACATGTTGCACATACTTCATTGCATAATAGAGGATGATCCACCTTTGGTGGACATGTGAGTCTACCTTGTTTGGGTGATATGTTATTTCCTCCTTATCATGGTCTCTTGCTACCTTGTCTATATAAGAAGACACATCTACATTATACTCATCGATTGTACTTCAGTTATTGCATCATTGGTGAGAATAAAGTTTATTCTTGTCCGTATTGTTCTCTCTTTTGTGTTATTCATTGGCATGTAGATCTTGGGCTATTGCTATTGGAAAATCATTACATGGTATCAGAGCCATTGGAGTGTCATTGCATAGTCTATTTGGAGAGACCTTGGTGCATACAAAGGAGGCGTATAATTAGATCTAACATGACCAATGACCTTCAAGAGCATCCTACGCCAAATCAAAGCTTACCATTGCGTTCGAGAGGCTCTTTTGGTGAATTTTGACTATAAATTTGCCCATATTGAACAAAATTTGTTTTCCAAGCAAATTTTTTTGGAAAGCCAAGCCATATGACTTGATTTGTCATTGACAGTATGATTTTGTCAAAATAAACAAGTTATTTTATTGCATTTTTTTAAAATCGCAGTGTACTTTTTGTGAGTAAAATAATTTTTAGGGGGGTTAGAAGTGTCTGCCCAATGCATCTATTTTCTGTCAAATCTTTGCAGGAAGATCATATGAAAGACATTGTATAAGTCCAATCCTACTAACAATTTTCATAGTGAACAAAACCACACCTCAATGGCCATAAAAGTCCCACCGATGACAAGTGCCATCAAATTTCATGTGCTTAGTATCATGTTTGTGAAAGTTTTATTATAAATATTCTGTCCCTAAACCTTGTGAATGTGGGCCTAAAATAGTCCCAAGGAACCCGTTCTCCTTGACTTTCCTAGCCAGAAGTATTCATTTCACCACGCGGATATTTGCAGTGCACTACAATTGTCATGCGACACTAAGAGGGTGACACTTGGTGTCATGTAGCTCACCTACCCTGTAGTAATAGTGACACATGTCCCTTCTTGACTGGACCATGTGGATGCATGAATCTCCTAGTATGCAAACAAGGCATCAATAAATAGGTCTAATTTTGCAACATGTGGACGCAAAGTTTCACAGTCCCACGTAGCTTGAACACAAACACGTGGCACGAGTAGAACTCGACACTTGACACTAAAGACTGGGCCACATAGACAGGGAACCACATCAACACTAACGTCATCATATCTATGTTAGTAGTAAATGTCCATGACACATTGTTGATCTTATGCCAAGTCAACGCTTAGTTGGTCGCACATCAGACTTGCGTGAATAATTTTGATAGTTGTTTAACTGTCATTTTCATAGGTAATTGGTTGTCTAAAATGACTGTTTGGCCATCTAATTTTAATCCATAATTTTCTAACATCAACACTGGGTTAGCTAGGTTTAAAAATGTTCTACCCATCTCCATTTGAGTTTTAGTTTTGCAGTCCACCTTGGAATGCTCATATCTTTCTCATTTTGAGGTCTTTTTAGAGCAATTTTATTTTTTGTTTTGGGGTATAATTTCACGAACTTCACTGTGGTGCAAGAATGTTTTGATTTTGGTAGATAGAATTATCACAATTCTTAGTTTTTGGTGATTATACCTATCCAACCCTCATTTCTACAACTTTGGGGGCTCTTTTTTTTTGGTGGGGGCAGGGGGAGGTTGGGGG
>MU227053.1:642931-680662 GCA_018584345.1 Thuja plicata
ATATATGTAATATATTTAATCACAAGATATATATATATATATTATTACTGATATAATAATAGATATATATAAATAGATTAATATCTATATTCTGCAGATTGGATAAGTAAGACTTGCATTATTCATTGTATATGCTTGTCTTCAGTCAAATGATCATTGAATATAAATATAGAAGACATGATGACATAGAGGCATGTCTCTTTGAGGAGACATGACTCTATATAATCATGTCTTTTCAATATACAAATGAATTATTTGAAACCGATCATATTAATTGGTGTTATCAAACCACAACCGATATCTTTAATAAATCTTGACCGGTTTATGTTTTATGATCGGTGATATACTATTGCTGATAGTAATAATGCATAATGGTAACACACGATCGGTGATGCCCTATCACCCGATCGTTATCACATGTGTTTACCACCCAAAATACTTTACGACAGATGACAGTCAATTTAATATTGACTAAGGTGATGACAATAGGTATTTAATTAAACCGACATTAATCGGTGTTTAACTGAATCAATATCAATGTATCAATACTAATCGACATCGCATGGTATTATTAATTATTATTTAATCAAATACAATATACATTATACATTGTATATGTATATTGATATATATAATAATATCATTATTATTATATATATTAATGTGCATATATAATATAGAATAATATTATTTCACATTATTTTATGTGAAGAATAATATTATCAACTCAGTGATTTATGTAATGAATAATATGATGTCATTCGATCAAATCCATTTCAATAGTTAATTGTATTAATAATATGATAATAGATTAATTCTCTCAATTATGATTGTATGTAAATATATATATATATATATATATATATATATATATATATATATATATATATAATAATAATAATAATAATAATAATAATAATAATAATAATAATAATAATATCTATTATTATTATCATAGAAATTGATATGCATAAGTTAATCTATTCTCATAATATTAATATCTCATTCATTTTATCTGATCGAAGCTACAAACATCAACACTTTAACAATATAACATGTTCAAGACAAAGAGGGGAAGAAGAACAATAATGCACCCTTTTAGCCCCCTTGATTGCTAGGTGAAAAAGGGATTCTTGATGAAGGATAACACACTTTAAGCCCCCAAGTAAGGGTTAGGATGAACATACTTTTACAAACAAGGAAAAGGTTGTGGTCAAGGATACATACCTCTTGTATAAGAGAGAATCTCGAATTAAAATGAACGATTCCATATAAGAAAAGAACGACACATGATAAAAAAATGTCAGTATACCAAAGAAAGTGGATCCTTAGAAAAGGAAAAGAATATTGATAAAATGAGACCTTGCCCCGCAAGGGTGAAGAAAAGGGAAAATATGATACATTACATACCCCAAGTGATAGATCTTTCATAATAAACATACACTTTCATGCAAGGGTAAAATTATGAACAAGGATGTACATTGCTTGAAAAAGAGATGATCCTAATGTAAATAAATAAATACATGCAAGAAAGGATATCATATTATAAAAGAAACAAGTCAAAAAAAGGAATAATGGATCTATTGGAAATGACAATAAACACCATACTTTCCCTAAGTGGAAGCTCATTCATAATAGGCATTCTCTTTGAGACATATTTAAGATGAAAAGTCCTTAGATAAAAGAAAGGTTCACATGCTACAAAGTGTACAATAATAAATGATTATCAATGGGGATCAATCCAATCTCCTATTGAACATTGCGAATACAAAACCCCCTCAAGACAAATATGATTGACAATCCTTTTATGGAAAATATGTCAATACAATATCTATGCTCTCGGGGTTTCATTTCCTTTTGCTACTTGGAATGAAGGAAGAGAGATAAAGCTACAATGAAAAATGTGTAATTATGAACTTACTAAAGCTATAAACAAGATAAAGATGGACATAGAAGAGGATTTTGTGTGCACCTAGGAATGAAATAGGAATTATGCGGCTACAGATCTGAATTTCCAACAGCCAGGATCCCGAAAACACTTGTAACTGCTAATCTGCGATCCTGAGGCTGTAAACCATCTCCAAAATGAATTTGATCATGCCTAGGAGATACAAAATGTTTCAAAAATTTTGTACCTAGGAAAAAAATGTTTCAAACATTAAGTTCTAGGTACTTTTGACTGGAATTTTTAGGGTCTCTCAGCCAGCTCTTGATCTTCCCATAAAAGTTTTGATAGTTGCATAGCTTGTTCATGCACATAGAAAAATGGGGAAGAGGGTTGTGGAAAGGGGGTTTACTTGGTCAAACCCATGTTTAGACATCACTCTTAGAAATATAATGAAATGGCATAAAGGAAAGATGAAATAGAAGCTATATTTGAATTGTTAATTACCTCATGTCTTGATGACATAACACCTCTTTTGATCTAATAACAAGTGTTAATGCAATAGTTTGAAATCCATAAAAAAACAAAAGGAAATCATGAAAGATAAGCCTTGTGTAATGGATTTTGTAGTTTTCCACAATGCTTGATGAAGAATAAGAATGCTTTCAAGACCTTGAGAATGCTTGGATGCAAAATTGTAGAAGAGATATTGAATTCAAATTTTTTGATTACTTCTTGATCATGTTGGTTGTCAAAAAATGATAATGGATGCCAAAATGAGGAGAGATAGGGTGTTTATATACCTCATACTGCATTTTGGGATTCAAAAATAAGCCAGGATGACCACAGGATCTCATTTCCCAAAAAAACCTTGACATAGGTCTCCGAGCCAAAATATGTGGAAATAAAATGTTTCAAACGTTCTATTCCTAGGTACAGAATGTTTGAAACATTCTGTACCTAGGAAAATCAACCCAAATTTAAACTAGGTGCCAGGATGAAAAGATAGATGCTAGAAAATAAGGTACAACTAATTTTGAGATCGAGAAAAGGTACAAAGGCCACAACTAGTAACATAGGGCCCATGTAGGCTAATAAATGATTGAAGAGGAGAAATAATAAAGGAGCACACTTATAAATAAGGGCTTACCTCGAATTTTGAAGAAATTGAATCAACATAGGACTTATAATATTAATTTAAAGGTCCAATGAGTGTTAGGAGAGCGTGAAATAAATGTGGGAACCCATACATTAAAATGGGGCTAAAATTAACATCTAATTATAAATGCTAACTTTTCAGGATGATACACAAAAAAAGTACCATTATAAAAGAATGTGAACCTACAAAGAGAAAAATGGGTCCTAAGAAGGATAAAGGGAAAGAATGCCACATTATACAAACTTAGTGAAAAAAACTTATAAAGGATGTACACTTCCAAGAAAGGAAGAAGTTGCCAAGAAGAATATCGATCTCCTAAAGAGAAAGGTCTTTAACAAACAATTCCATGTATAGAATGACATCATAGCATAAAACATTCAACCAACAAAGAGATAATAGATCCTTTGGAAGGAGAAATGAAGAATATAGAGAGAGGTCTTGCCCCCAAAGAATAAGGACAAGGGAACAGACCTATTATGCTTCTCAAAATGGACACCATGCAAAACATAAAGCTCTTAATGATGTAAGCTATTAAGATTACAAGATGGATAACAACATAATAGGAAAAATAAATGCTAAGGTATGTTTTTGATATCAAGAAAAATAGTAAGATCCATTGTTAAGCAAATTAGAGATATATCTACTAAATCATGAACAAATTATCAACATTCAATACAATAAGCAAGAGAATGTTTATTGCTACGATGAAAAGACATAAACAATTTCCATTATGAGGTCTTTGTTTCCTTGGAAAATCTCTCAAAGGAAAATGACTCTTACAATCATACTTAAGTCTCCAAAAGATTCTCTAAGCCAAAGCCAAACATTCAACAAAAGGAGGTGTAACCTCGGATGGTGTTTGTAAAATTATATATAGAGAAGCTTTTGTTGGGATGAAGATGTATTTGAATAAGGAAAAGTGGTAGCTTGAGGTATAAATGTTATACCACATCTATTAAATTGTGTAGGAGGATCTATAGGGATTTTTATACCTTGTTCATTAATACCAAGACCTTCTCCACTATAACCTTGTTGAGTAGTAATGTCATAACCCACATTGTAATTAGCCTTTAATGTAGAGGGGGAAGGACATTCATCTTGATCTTTATGAAAGTTTGGTGTAAAGAGAAATAGGAAGGGATTTTTTCTCTTTAGGGAGATTAGAATTCCTATCACTATTCTCATTTTCTTTAGGTATAGAAGGGGAAGAAGGTTTATCGAGACTTCCATGTTTACTTAATGTTATTCTTGGAGATAAATCATTTAGAAAATGCTTAACATCAGGATTATGAAGAATACATTGATTAAAAAAGGAATGATTAAGATCATTTAGAGAAGTACATAAACTAGCTTTCTTAAGACTATCCATTAAGGTGGGTTGAGGAGGAGAGGATCTAGATATCACTAGGATCCAGGATTGTTAGGATCTTGATCTTGAACCTCATGATTAATAGGTACCCTAGGAGAAGGATTAAGGTGATTTAAGTCATTTTCATCTTGAGTCTCATAAACAAAGACTCTTATGTAATCAATATACTCTATGCATTTTGCTAAAATTTGAATGAGAAAACCACATGAAATATTGACAAAAGTCTTGAAACATGCTTTATAAGGAAGAAAAATATTTGAAATTATCATAATGCCATATGAAAGAACACCATGAAGGAATATAAACATTAAATGCAAGGAAGTATTATTAACTCCATGTGTGGTAAAATTCAAAGTTGTGTTGCAGTAGAGGACATATGTGACGCACACGCGGTGCCATGTGGCGTCGATGTGGCAAAAGGGTTCTGTCCAAAATTATTCTGGCGGAAACGGTTTCGGCCAGAACCATTAAAAACCATATATACCCCAAAATTTTCCCCAAGCGGCTCATTTCAACTTGGCACCTTCCGAGATATGCAGAGCGGGTTTGGTGATCTTTGACCGAAAATAAGTATGTTTTTAAAAAAAAAAATCATGTTTTTTTAATGTTTTTGAGTTTTTTTTAAAATTTAATGTAGTTGTATTATTTAGTTTTTTTGTTGTAATTTTATTATTTTTAATTGTAGAAAACAAAGAATATGGTTTTATGTAGATTTGGTTATTTAGTTAACATTTAATTTTTTTCAAGTTGAGAAAATATGCTAGTTAATTAATTTAGTTTTATTACATATGTTTCAAAACATTAGGAAAACATTACAAAACATTATGAAAATGTTACAAAATATTAGGAAAATATTACAAAACATTAGGAAAATTTTACAAAACATTAGAAAAATGTTACAAAACATATTAAACATAACATTCTAAAAATTAGAAAAATATTACAAAAACTTTACATTAAAACCATATATATAAAAGCATACATTAAACTAGTCTAGTTGTAAACATATGCTAGTTGTAACTCAAAGCGTCTATAAAATCGAACACTTTAACCATATTGAACCTTAATGTTAATCTTAATTCACTATATGTAATCCTTACCCTAACACTAAACCAACATGATCCCTAACTATAATTAATTTAAAAGTAGATCCCTAAACCTAATTGAGAAATAAACCCTAACATGAAACCAACATGAACCCTAACATGAAACCAACATAAAACTAGAATATGAACCAACATAAACCCTAACACTAAATCATTTTTCTTTCGAACATATGTATTTGTGTTTTCTTTTATTTCTTTGTAACACGTGTTTAAATATGCAAGTAAATTAGAATTGTCATGTTTCTTAAATTTGTACACACACACACACATATTCATGTTTATACTTTCACATATATCTATTTTATCTATCATATGGCATCGACTAGAAACCAACATGAAACTAGAACATGGACCAACATAAACCCTAACACTAAACAAAAATGAACCCTAACCATAAACCTAATTTAAAAATAGATCCTTAAACCTAATTGAGAAATAAACCCTAACATGAAACCAACATGAACCCTAACACTAGAAACCAACATGAACCCTAACCATGAACATTAGCCCTAAACCTAATTGAGAAATAAACCAAGTTGATCCCTAAACCTAAACATGAAATATTAATCTACATTAAACTAGGCTAGTTTTAAACCTAGACATAATTGAACCATAACTCAAAGCCTCTTTTCATTAGAAATATGTATGTACATATGATTAAATCATTTTTCTTTCAAACATATGTATTTGTGTTTTCTTTTATTTATTTGTAACATGTGTTTAAATATGCAAGTAAATTATAATTATCATGTTTCTTAAATTTATACATACATACATACATACATACATACATACATATATATATATATATATATATATATATATATATATAAAATTTAAACTAGATGATTATAATGTACATGTGCAGAGATCTATATATATTCTTATTTATACTTTCGCATATATCTATTTTTTCTATCACATGGCATCAGCTAGAGGGGCATCACCTATAGATTCAGGAGATGCTAGTGTTCAGGGGGATGCTAGTGATTGCTCTTCATGTAGATCAGTTGATTCTAGAGAGGGAAGGGAGGAGCTATTTTCTAGTACCATTGCTAGATTGAGAAGAGCTATAGAGGTTCTCAATCAGAGCATTCAATCATCCATCACCCTTCCTAATAGGGATAGGGTAAAGATTATTAGAGAGGACTTGGTTCATATGATTGACACAATTCAAGCATACAACCCTTATGATAGCATTTGTATTGATACATTCTATACTTCTCTCTCCTGTATCATTACTGACACTGTGAAGTATAGACAAGTTGACTCAGAGGTTTCCGCTGCTATGGTGAAGACCATGTTTCCCCATTACCGGAATATAGCTCAGGTGAGAGGATATATGACTACTAGATGTGAGGGTGACCTTTTTTCACCATTTATATATCATTGATGGTTGGCTTCTCATCATAGGTGGCCCCAGAAGGATGAGCTTCCACTATATTTCTGCAAATAATTATTTGCATAATTTCATTTGCAGTATGATGTTGATTATACAGATTTTCCTGGTCATGTTGGGTAGGGGAGGGGGAGATAATCTGATAGATTCAGAGGGCCTAATGCCCCAGTGCCCGATAATAATCGAGAAAAGGTGGGTCTAAACCTTTTGGTCATAAAAGTTTTGGAAATGAAAGATTTAGGACAAAGTGTACTAGATGACACAATCAATAGGGATGTATTTTCTAGTATTGCGAGTATCATGACACAGGTTTAGGAGATGTCATCTCATTGTTTGGGGAGATACATGTTGTATTCCCATTCTAGCATTCCTCCACATGCACAGGATGCATCCTCTAGTGATGATCCATACCATATAGTAGACATACCATCTCCCTTAGAGGTTGCAGCTTTATCATATTTTGACCAATTGCTTCATATGGGCGCATGTTTATCCAGTGATTTAGTTTGCGCATATCAGGATTTACAAATAGTTGATGGGGTTCCTCTCAAGGAGGTCCCATCATTTGTCACTGACATTCTTAGTAGATCTACTAGATTAGGTTCTCAAGGTGCAAAAAGATAGGAGGATAATCCTGCACCACCTATAGCTCCTCAACGGACTGTAGTTGATGAGGATGCACCTCACCAACCTACTCAACCACTTCATCATGCCCATCTCATCAACTTTTTACCACCTTGCTTACAGATGACCAGATTGATCCTGCAGAGGTTTTCTTACAGATTTGAACAATATCAAGAGAGCATTACAAGTTGCTATGATATATATTTATTTAAATTTTGATTTTATTTAAAAAACTTACACATGTATCTATTTGAGTATATAAATAATTTAAATTTGAATTTTGATTAATATATATTATACATATACTCTAGGGTATTCTCGACAGTATGGTGTCATATGGAGATTTACATACTCTTGGCGATCCTCTACATCATGACACACAGGTAAATTTAGAAGTTTGTTCAAAAATAATTTTTCTAAGATCATAAGTATTTAATTTATTGTGCATGTGTGTATGCATAACACATATATTTCTTTTATTGCACACAAAGATCAGGAGGAGGCAGACTATCATCAGATCACGGATCATGACATGGCCCTAGTTGAGCACACATGCTATTTTAGATATTTCATGTGACACATCTATTCTAGACATTTCATATACATGTTATTTCAGACATATATGTACATGCTATATGTTTGTGTGTTATTCATATTTTAAACATTACATATATACATGTTCATTTTTGTCATTTCATATATGTACATGTTATATGTTTGTGTGTTATTTCATATTTTAGACATTACATATATACATGTTCATTTTAGTCATTTCATATATGTACATGTTATATGTCCATGTGTTATTTCATATTTTAGACTTATTTTTATAAATGTTATGTATACATTATGTTATGTTATGTTATGTACAACCTTAATGTTATGAATGTTCATGTGTTCATTAAATAGACTAATTTGTCATATGACTTATTTTCATACATGTAACTTAAATTACAATTAATGTAACTAATTTATCATATGAATATTTTCCATTCATGTGAACTTTAAAATAAATTAATGTAACTAGTTTGTCACATATGTATATTTTCATACATGTAAACTTCAAAATACAATTAATGTAACTAATGTGTCATATGTATATTTTTCATACATGTAAACTTTAAAATATAATTAAGTAATCTAACTAATGTCATGTAAGTAGTTTAAAGTAATTTAAAAGGGGATTTCTTAAGGGGAGGTCATACATTAAAGCATGCACATCAAATATACATTAAAACCATTGAACCATTAAAATACAATTAAGTAATCTAACTAATGTCATGTAAGTAATTTTCCACATTTTAAGGGGATGTCTTAAGGGGAGGTCATACATCAAAGCATGCACATATCAACATACATAACAAAGCATGCACATATAAACATACATAAAAGCATACAACAAAGTATACATAGCTGTATATTAAAATTATTGAACCATCTTGAAGCACATGTATATAACAACATATATAAAAGCTATATATTAAAACTATTGAACCATCAAAGTATACATAATTTACCAAGCATGCATAACTATATATATCAAAACATACATGTAACAACATACATAAAAGCATATATCCAATATCCAATACATTAAAGAAGAGTTCAAATATGAAAGTACGAGAGCTAAAAAAATAAGTTTATCCTAAAGCTCCTGATACATATAGTCTGGATTCTCTCTATCTTTTATTATCTCCAAAAGTTTTTTACGTTCTTCAATGGGCAACCTCCACTTTTGATTGCCACATCCTCTTTTTTGCAATGTCTTAAATTGCAACTTTGTTGCTATAACCAAGTGACTGTAATGTAGAATTTTTTGGTGAGGCATGTATTTAATAAATTCAACACCATTTTTATCTATCTTTATTTGTTGATAATAGATTCCTTCAATAACAACTGAACTATCCATCACCATCTACAATCTCTTTTGGAAACTTGTATTTTTATTTTGTGCATCTTAGTAGATAATAACTACACTTTCCACATTGTCAAGATGCATAACCACAACAAAAATATCACCTATACAAATCCAAATTCTATTAAAATTAAAATTAAAAGTTTAAGATAAAATTTGAACATCACTTGAACGATAAATTAAAATTAAATAAAAGAACATGTATAATCACTCAACATGATTTCGACAACAACAAGTTTCACGTACGTACCTTATTTATGCATACAAATCAAGAGTGCAACCTCTCAAACATTCTTTGACATATTTTCACATATAAAAATTCTTGCTTGAATGCTTCAAACAATTCACTTTGTATTGTATCTATAAAATATTTTAGATGTGTAGTTTTCATACCGGTCTCTTCATCTTTCATCTGTATAGTATCCCTTCTATTAGAAGAAACATGGGAGTGAGCAGTACAATATTCAATGACCTATCTTTTTACATCCTCAGAAATTTTGTCTTTTCGAGGAAGTTTACAAATATTTACCCAATTCTTTTCAATGTTTTCATTTAACATATTTCTCTTTCTGATATATTTTTGAACAATTCTTCTAGATACATTCAGTAAATCAGAAATTGTGTGTACTTGTTTTCTCCATGTCAACCTCCTACTAGATAAATTAGTCATCAATGCTCTACGTGCAACACTTAAATCGGCTCCTCAACTTGAGTTATTAATGTCATTCAATGCATCTTGCAAATTTTCAACTAATGTTTGATTTACACTGTCTCCTGAGATTTTCTTGTTATCAACACCCAACAAATTCAAAATAGGAGTCATTTCTTTTTTCCTGAATAACCTAGCAAATAATTGGGCTCTACCAACCATACTTTTATTTTTAAAATATTCACCCCAAATTTTTTTGCAATGCAATTTAATTGTGCTTTCAGATACCATTTGTTCAGATGAAATTTGAATGAAAAGTGAGTCCTCATTCATCTCCATCATATTTCCCATGCCAAAAGATATATTTCCACCTTGAGAACTACCAATTTGTTCCCCCACTTGAATTTCATCTTCTTGAATATCAATAGGTTCTTCTTGAACTTGAACAGGTTTATCTTGATTACGCTTTGTATGAGCTTTCATTTTGTTATCCCTTATTCGATTATATTTTCTTGTTCTATTCCTTTTATTCCCCATTGCACAAATTGTTCAAATTGAGAGCTTCAATTCACCTCCATACACAAAACCATATACCCAATAAAAAATCAAAAATAATATTGATAAGTTCATAATTCAAGTACTAATTGAACAACACTTTAATTAAAAACACAAGAAAAATAAAAAAACCAAAGTAAGAAATAAACTTGCAAAACAAACAAACCTTGTTGATAATATTAATTCATGGTTTCCCTTTAATGCAAAAAATACGCCTTTAAAACTCTCTAAAAAATGATTTTATTAAAAAAATCATTTATTAAGTCACATTACATCATTTTTAAATTTTTTTAATTAAAAAAATCCTTCTAATATATGAGGTTTGAGGGGTACAGTCATCCACGTGACCATGTTTGGTCAGCTTCAATTTCGGCCGAACCAGATTTGACCGAACATACCTATGTGGCATCCCATGTGGCAGACAAATAAGAAAAAAATGGATAATTGCAAAACTTCTCACTTGTGGAGTTGAATTCCCCATCAAAGCTCAATTTTCTTTAAAATTTAAAATTACCCTTTTGTAGATCTCGGAGTCAAGATTATGGTCATATAATGTTTATAGTGTTTTTGATTACATATAATATATTATAAATTGAAAATATTGCAAGTAGGTATTTTAACATTTAAGAAAACACTCGTTCAAAAAAAGGAAAAAAAATGGCAAATCATGTCAAAAAAATTTAAAACTTATATTTAACACTAGAGGCAGGAGTCCTTTTCAAGAATATGTAATTTATTTTCTGAATGTTGTAGAGTTGCTAGAGAAAATTACGCGGGAGAAAAAAACTGTTGATTTCGGGTAAATCTGACTTTGAATAGTTATAACAGACAAAATATATACCGAAAATTAATATTTTTTTTTTGCACTAGCTATACATGTCATCTAAAACATATTATGAAATCAGAGAAAAATAAGATTATTTGCATATATTTTTTTGTTGGGAACTAGACCCTAGATTTTAAACATTTTTAGCAATTAAAAAATGGACTTCAAAAATTTAAAAACTATGTCAATTATTGTTCAATTTTTTTTAAATAATAGGCGTAAACTTCATCCAATTTTACACATTTCATTAGTTTACATCATTTTCAAATTCTAAACATAAATGCCACTTTTATGTCGTTAAAGTTGAACAATTTGCATGTTGTTGACTTTTTCCTTTATAAAAGTGTGACACAGGTTTGTACTTTTACCCTGTGATTGATAAAGAGAAGTAAGGAGAAATGGAAACACATAAGTATTAGATCTACAAAAGTAGTGTATTAGATCCAAGAACACAAAGGCGATATAAAACCAATATCAGAATGGAAATTTTATAAGGTGGGTTCACCAAAATGTACAATGAGAAAACGTAAGCAAATGTGGATTGTTCCCATTTTTCTAATGCACACTCGAAAGGAAGATATCCCAATAGGATCAAGTAGCACTTAATCTCTAAGTGATTCAATGATCCTTTGTTGTTAATGATTGATTGAGATGATTTAGAGGAATTATGCAAGATAGAAGACCAAATAAGAAAAATTTACAAGATTCAAAAAATAAAGACTAACATAAAACATACAAATGCCAACAATGAATCGACATGGGATTCAAAATATTGTACTAACCTACAATATGAATTTGAAGTGATTTTATAGGGTGCAAATTGAACTGGTTATTCTATTCCTGGGAATAATTTACAAATTTTTGTTGTGTTCCCTGTGATTTTTCCCAAAACTTTCACAGTCGCTTCGACATGTCCTGTACTTTCTAGATTAGTCCTGATAGTTGTGCTACTTGTACCTACACATAGAAAAATAGGCAAGAAGGTTGGATAAAGGGGTTTTCCTTGGTCAAATCCCTACTTGGAATGAACCTTAAAATGAAATAAAGGAAATGAAAGCATGTTGTCATATAGAAAATGATAGATCTAAAAAATAGAATATGTCATACCTTAGCAATGAAAATGCTTCTTTGAATGTGATAAACTATGTTGATTCAATAGCTTTGAATTAACACAAAAACCCAAAAGTAAATTATGATAGAAAAAAACTTATGTGATGGATGTTGTATTTCACCATAATGCTTCATTCAGAATAATAAAGAAGACTTGGATGAATGTAGTTGTATCTCCTTCCTTGATATAAAACTTATTTAATTGACCTTAAATGAGGGAAATAAGCTTGATCCAAGGAGAAGAACACCTTGAATTCCTTAGAAAAATTCTAGGTATTAAACTTCAATGAACGAGAATGCTTGAGAGTGATGTGATAATTTTCCTTATAAACCTAATACCCAAATATGGAGAGATCGGGTGTTTATAGACCTCTCACAACATCTTGGTGGTTAAAACTCAAGTAGGCTGACCATAAATCCAAATACCCCACTAAATCACTGAGATGGGGCCTCAGTCCCAATTTCAGCCTAATCTTCCGGGAACACAACACCCTGGGCAATATGTTCCTAGGAAGCAATCCCCTAGGCATTATGTTTCACCTAATCAGAGCTCAAATAAGGACCATAAGTCCCAGACAATTGGGGGATGTCGGTATATAAGGTACAACTGATTTCAAGGATGAGACAGAACACGAAGGCTACAAACGGTAACATAGGGCCTAGGTGAAGAAATAAATTATTATATTGGAGGAAAAATAGAGGATCACACTTATAAATAAGGGCTTAACTCAATTTTAAAACAAGAAATGATAGAGGTCTCATATCTGAATTTAGGTGTCCATTAAGTGCCATATGAAGTCTTACTATGAAAACAAACTAAGGTGGGTGCTAAATAATTATGAAATTGTACACACATGTTAGGTGCTTATGATTTATGATGGTACAAGTGGGTAGTTCATTCACTATGCCATCATTTGATTCCTTCATGGAAATTTTGATGTTACAACAATCAAATTTAATGAGTACATGTATTCTCAAATCTTCAAAGTCCAAGACTTTGGTGGTAAATCATAGAAATCAAGGGAATCAAGGAAAGACTTATCATTGGAAGAAGAATCAAGGTATTCCAAAGAAACAAAAAGATAGAGCACAATCAATCTCCTCACAACAAGGAAATTCTCCATCTTCCTACAAGAAGGGATATTCATTTAAGGAGAGACCACCTTGTGCATATTGCAAGAAAAAATGGTCATGATGAGAATCATTTCCACACTAAGAAAATTGATGATTCAAAAAATATTATCAAGAAGAATAATATCCATTCTCCATAAACCTACAATGAGAAGGATTCATCTCCTTTAACTTTTTTGGAGTCCAAAGGAAAAGGGAAAACATTTTTTGTAACTACAAGTTCTTCACAAGAATGGATACTTGACTTAGGTGTCACTCATCATATGGGTTTTTCAAAGGAGAAATTTTCTTCATTAGAGCCAACTGAGGTACCTCACATATTTATATGATATGATACTCATGTTTAATTTTAAGGTAAAGGTTCAGCAACCATGTATGATGGGACATTTGAGAATGTTCTCTATGTTCCTAACGTGAGCACTAGTCTACTTTCAATTTACCAAATCACTCACTATGGAGATGGAAAGAAAGTTGAGTTCCTAGTTGATTAAGTTGTTTTACAAGATCTTAAGGATGATTATTTAGTTTTAGTTGGAAAATCCGATCACAACACAAGTCTTTACTCATTCTTCCACTTTCTGCCTCGATCTCCTTCAACTGCTTTTCTTTCTTGCTCAATTTCAAAAAAAAAGTTATGGCATGAGCAGTTTGGACATCTCAATTACCACTATCTTCAATAGCTTAGATCTAACGATATGGTCATGAGTCCCTCTCAAATAAAAGTTTTAGATGGTAAAAGTATGTTTAGAGTGTTTCATGGGCAAGCATCCAGAAGAAAAGTTTGACAAAGGAAAGTCATGGAGAGATTTAGAAGTTCTTAAACTAGTTCACAGTGATGTAGCAGGCCTCTTTCTAGTGCCATAATTTGGTGAGGCTCTCTATGTCCTCACTTTGATTGATAACTTCTCTCGCTTCACATGAGTATATTTTCTTGGTCACAAGAGTGAAGTGTTTTCTATATTTCTAGCCTTCAAGGCTCATGTTGAGAAGCAATCAGAGAAGCAAGTCAAGATTTTATGCATAAACAATGGAAGGGAATATATTCATTCTATAATTGAGGACTTTTATCTATAACATTAATTTTCCTACACTTGAGGGGATTGATCTATAACATTTATTTTCCTACACTCCACTATAGAATGGTGTTGTAAAAAGAAAGGATAGAACCCTTAAGGAGATGGCTAGCTGCATGATTCATGTCAGGTCTCTTGATCCATATTTTTAGGTAGAAGCATAAGTTGTGCCACACATATCCAAAACTAGGTTCCCCACAAGGCTTTGAATAATATCAGTCCTTTTGAAGCTTGGTGTGGTAGAAAATCGGTTGTGATACACTTTAGTGTATTTAGTTATCTATTTTGGGCACACATACCTCCGCAAAAATGTAAGGCATTGGAGCCTCAAAGTAAACCTTGCGTATTTGTTGGATATCCTAAAGGTGTGAAGGAATATAGGATTATGGATCTAGAGAAACATGAGATATTTATTGAGAGTAGTGTTTACTTTGAGGAAAGCTCTCCCAGCTTGGCCTCTACTCCTCATCATCCTTCCTCCATGGTGGAAAGTGATGATAGTGAATCAAATGATGATTCTACCTCAACCCCAACTCACGAGATTACATCTTTACAGGGTATAATTGTAGTTGAGGATACTCCTTCATCTTCTAAAAGACCTCATTGGGTTGGACAAACTCTTGATTTAGTAGGTTCTTTTGTAGGGGTTCCTTTAGAAACCTGAAGGAAAAGATCACAACATCAACATCTTCCACATGCTTACATTGCTACTGTTTTGGCTCCTTATGATTCAACGCAGCTAGATACACTTTGTCTTCCACACATAACTTCATGGGATGACTAATTGACACACATTGCAGGTTTTTTATGGAGTCCTATGTTGCATATTAGGGAGACACCATTGATTAAATTCATATTATCTATAATGATAATGATCCTTTTTTAGTTGTTGCAAGGGACCACTCTGACCCTCTTTTTCATTCTCCACATGACCACTCTTTCAAGTTTGATGTGATTGTGTATCCTTATGTACAACATTTAAAGGAGGTCTCTTTATCTTCATAGAAGACATTTGGGTCTTTGAATCATTTTCTACATTCATCCTCATTAGATCCTAACTTGTATTTTTCAATAGTGTGGACTAATACACCTGATTTGGAGGGGGCATCATTCAACATCAACATGGAAAACTAGAGAAATTTTTAGAGAATCCATACATTTTGAGATTTCTCCCTATAGATCAGGGAGAAATTACTGATGCAACTTTAGTTTTGTTTCTTCTTAAGGGGAGGAACACTATTTTTTGTTAACAAACAAACTTCTACATTCATCTTGGATCATCTATTACTAGCGTACATTCTACATTGAGGGGGGGAGGGGGGATAATTGGTCTCTCATATTCTCTCTTATTGGGGAAATTATTCATTTCTCGGGGTTTTGTCCTTATCACATTTCTTTGAGAGTTATTTTATGTATTCATCTCTTTTGGAGGATGTTTTTGTCCCACTAGGTTTTCTCCCTTTCTCCGCTCTATGATGAGAGATTGCATTTGCATATTGTACATGGGTAGCTAACATGGACTAGTAGTTGGGAACCATCTTGAATTGTGATATTGAGTTTGCGTTCCTGTAAGTTTCACTTAAGGGAGAGTGTTGGTGTAATTAAGTATTCACCTATTTACACTTTACTTAAGCTAACTTAGGATAATGCATTACATAGAAGTTTGCATTTGAGACACTTAGGAGTTTGCACATTTAGTTGCATACAGTGTAGGAGAAATTCCACTTTAGGTAGTGATAGTAGATATCACATTTCACTTTATGTGTTGTCTTTGGGTAAAGGCATAATAATCTATCACCTTTTAAGCTAAGTTGATTGACTCGATCGAGTTAGATTCGGCCTAGTCTGACTCGACCCAATCTAACTCGACCAAGTCAACATGGTGCCGAATGATGCCTATGTGGCCAAGTTGGCTCATGCACGAGATAATGGGAGGGCCAGTAGGACTCGTCCGAGTCCAACTCGGTTGAGTCTACCTTGGTGGCATGCCATATGGTAGCCAAACCTCAAAAAACATAAAAAATCCATAAGTTTGCACTTCTATTTTTTTCTCTACTCAAAATAGACAATGTAAAAAAACTAAAAGTACCCTTTTCTACATCTCGAAACTACGATTCTTGACATATAAATTTTATATTGTTTCAACTATAAAACATTGAACAAATTCATTAAAAACTATATGTAGGTTATTAAAGATTTCAGAAGTTGTTGTTTCAGATAATATAAAAAAATTCTAAATCAATTCAGAATTTTTTTAAAATCATAGATAACACTAGAGAAGAGAGTCCTCTTAAATAATATGTAATTTATTTGGTTTTTGGTATAGTTTTGATAGGGGAAAAATGGTGGGAGACAAAAACTGTTGATTTCAAGTAAGTTTGACTTTGAATACTTATAGCGGGCAAACCATACATCAAAAACACTTCTTTCTTTTTTTTTGTAGTACCTATACATGTGATCTAAAACATATTCTGAAATTGGAGGAAAAAACAATGTTTTACTTATAATGATTTGGCGGGAAGTAAACTCCCTGATTTAGATTATTTTTTAGAAAATGAAAAATAGACCTAAAAATTTCAAAAAACATATTATTTTTGATTTTTAAAAAAACTTATAGGCATATAATTCATCCTATTTGACACATTTCATCAGTTTACATCATCTTCAAGTTCTCAATAGAAATCTGACTTTTATGCCCTTGAAGTTTTACAGTTTTGGTGATGTTAACCTTTTCCTTTGTAAAAGGGTGACATATTATTGTGCTTTTACGCCTCCACCTTTGGTGAACTTATCACTTATCATCCTCCACATGTTGCACATACTTCATTGCACAATGGAAGATGATCCACCTTTGGTGGACATGTGATCCCACCTTGTGTGGGTGATCAATTGTCTCCTCCTTATTATGGTCTCTCATTACTCATCCCATATAAGAAAACACATCTACGTTGTACTCATAGGTTTTACTTCATTTACTGTATCATTGATGAGAATAAAGTTTATTATTGTCCATATTGTACCCTATTTATGCTATTCATTAGCCTCTAGATCTTGGGTTGTTTCTATTAGAAAATTCTTACAAATTGCATAAGAAATTTGATTTCATACTACAGTCATAATAAGTTGTCAGAAAAAGATTTGAAAGGATCATTCATATTATTCAATGACATAATGTATATGTGTGTGTATTTATACATGTATATGTATATGTGTATGTATATATATGTATATGTATATGTGTGTGTGTATATATATATATATATATATATATCTATATATATGTATGTATGTATGTATGTATCTATACACACACACACACAAGTTGATGGGTGAGGTCATTGTTGTCATAATACTTGCATCGTTTAGTTAATCATTGTCGATTTGAGCGTGCCTAAAGTTGTCCACGGTAAGCTTGTTTTAGATTGGGAGGTCTTTGTTATGGATGTTGTGAATTTTATCTTAGTTAGGCTCTATTAGGAGCTACCATGTAAATTCTGAAATTAAATATTTCTTTAATTATGCATACTAAATTCTACACCTTACCCACTATCTTAACTTATATATGACTATGTAGTTCAAATATGGCATATGCTCAACAAGAACACTTACTAGAATCTTTCTATACACCATATTTTGCATGAAATAAATCTACTCTAATTGAAACACTTACTAAAAAATGAATATAATTTTACTTTTGCATTAAATCAAATTAAATTACACTTGCATAAATTGAAAGAGTACACCTATAACTATGAGCAAACCTTGCATACTAGCAAACAAGATTGCACACATATTCTCAATAAATATGTTTGTCTAATCTTCACTGCCATGATCTACTACAACATCTATTTGAAAAACCATTTCAAGAAATAAAACTAACCTACTAATATATGCTTGCAATTTTATCTGAAAATATATACATTAAATAAAACTATAAATTTAGTTTAAAACAATGATACAAGTGTTAAGCTATGAAGAAACATGAAATTGTGATCTACAAAACGTGAAAGACAATGCAACAATAACTAGATCACCTTCCTTCAGTAGAGTAGGGCATGCTATACCTCCGGAGGTATCTCACACCAAATAATATCAATCAAACTCCTTAATTGCATTCAAATCAACCCTTGAAGGAGAGTACAAAAAATTACGATTATAGAATTAAAAAAAAAAAAAAAAACTTTATTGGCTGAGTAACTTCTAACCAAGGACTAATGGGTAAATATACCCCTATTCAAATTCAAATTCTACTAGCAACAACACAAATAGCTAAGTGGAAATTACATTATTAGGGTCATTAGAACTTAAGGTTATAATGAGAATCTATGACAATTAGTATGAAGAATAGGGAGTTCTCAAACATAACTAACAAAATTGACCAAGACAAGAAGTAGGAAAAAGTGTTCTTGAAGATTCATAAGACTTTGGAGCTCCACATAACCAATGGTAATGTTATCATAGGGATTTGCACCTGAAAGCTAAGTGTGATGATCAACAATCCCATGAAAATTTGGAACATCTTCGAGCCTGTGGGTTGCTCATTGTGAAGATAAACCTCTAGATTATGGGCTGGCTCCCATTTAGATATCCTAAAATATTGATTTCTTATTTGAGAAAAGGAATAGAATGAAACTTGCAAAGACTAAATACTAAAATGGGAGGTGATACACCAGTGATTAAAAGACTTTATCTATTTGTGAAATCACAAATACTCAACTAATGAAGCTATATTGGCTCACAACCCAATTACATATGCTTGCAACAATGATTCACATGAAAGGTTTAACTTTTTTGATGTTTGTAAACATGAAAACAATGTGGATTTCATGATTATATACATCAATATCACAACACATTTATTAACCTACACTATAACATGCTACTCTTTGAACTCAATATTTATGGAATTAAATAAAAATTAAGGAAAAATAAATCACAATATTCTTATCAAACCACTCGCATACAATATTGGAATAGAGAATACTTGAGAAGGAAATGAGCTTGTTTTTTTGAGAAGTAGGAGTTGCTGGCATTTTAGGACAAAATTCTTTCAATTCAACTAAAAAACTCTCATAAGAAATAAATTACAAAGTGTATATCATGTTTCTACATAAGAGATAAAACTCAGAACTAGAGAGAAAAAAAGAGGAAGAAGATTGACTTATACAAAGAGAAGGCTCCAAAAATTTGAAATTTGAATTCTTGGCTCCCTTTGGCTTGATGCTCTAGTTGTTTGACTATATTGAAGTGGACTAGATGAGTCAACTGAAAGTGCTAGCTACTCCTTGTTTTTAAAATCATGTGCTAATTGATTTTGAATTTGAAATCAAACTTGTTGGGCGAGTAGACTTGAAAACCCCTCAAAAATAGGGCTAGAACTGAAGATGTCATGTTGATTTTCCTCTCAAAACTCCCCTTGGTTGATGAATAATTCATGTAGGCCTTCAAATCATAGGTTAGATTACTGATTAAGCCTTTAAATTTTTCGCAAAGTGTGGGATTTCTCTTTGATCGACCCCCTTCTTGGATTTGAATTTGAACTTGAAATTAATTGCCTTTCTCCACCAAATTAGGATATAGGTGGTGTGGAGCATACCCATCCCTTAATATTGAAATCTTGATTCAAAAATATGGATGACCCAAGCTTAATAACCGTAATTCTTGACACTCCTACAATAATGTTATTTTTTTGTATTTTGATCTTATCACTTCTCTACATGCTTTGAGCCATAGACCATCCTTTAACTGTTATGATGCTTTGAAGTTTTTGAAGATCATTGTTTCTAAGTCATACCAGTCTCTACACTACCTTTTAAATGACCCATGTATTGTAAACAAGGCCCTTACTACTGTGATTATAAAAAATAATGTATTTTTACCATTCTGAACTAAAATAGCCCCTTTCTTCACCGTCTTTTGCATTTGACTTGCTCTTTTATGTTGCAAAAGGTCCATTTGATTTCCTTTAGTGACCTTCTTGATATAATGACCATGAAAATTCATGTTAAAATTGTGCTCCAAGTCTAAAATATTTATTTCAAAGGCCACACAATACTTTGATTTAACTGCTCCATCTTTACTTTATTTTATGGCTTATGGATCTTGCTCATATCAATATTGTATCTTGTATATCCATTCTCTGATTTGCTTTTTCTTAGTGATCTCTTTGTCTTTGATATCCTATGTTCATTTGGCTATATGCCTAGAGACTGCAAAAAATTTCCTTATTTGGACTCTTTCAGACTGTGTTTGCACAAAATTTTCTAGGTTTTTTATTTAATTTAGTTCTAATTTCTATAAAAAGAAATCATGACAACCCAAACTGCATTTTCCCAAATATGACTGGAACACAACTATGGCTACTAACTCACTATCAATACAACCCCTACTCTTTCCAAAAATTGTCTTACTTTGAAATGGTCTTTGTCCCTTCTCTTTTGAAGATCTTTGATTGAATTCATCCATCCCTTGTTGTGTCTATACAATGATATGAAGCATGTGCACAATCTTCTTAGTTATTACCATTAGTTATTCTTATCCTTAACCTTTAAGGGTTTGCGACTTATCCTAAAAACATAGATCATGGAACTAGAGAGACAAAGAAGGTAATTTCAAGGTTGCAAGACTGTCATTTTCCTGAATTCTGGTGAGTCAAACTCTCAATTTCTAACTTAAGTAGTCTATTGAAGCATAGTAAAATTTGTTAAGTTTCTTCTCAAATTCCTTGTCTGCTTGTTCTGGAATTTTAATTGTTAGATAAGATGAAGTATAACAGACTGTCATTGCCTAAATTGAAATCCTCTTCCAGTCTAGTTAGTCCTCTCCTAGAGTTAGAAGACACAGCCCTTCTAAATATGACTATTGAAGAAATTCTTGGAAGGTTGAGAAATCCCCGGGACGGTTCTATAGCAGAGAAAATCAAACATAGTGGTTTGATTGAAGCTGCCACTTTTCCAGCTGTAACCCCATGCCAGGAGCTAGTTATGGAATGTATGAACCATTATGATGGAAATGAGAAGTGCATTCGTACTAATTCTGGTGAGGTTTTAGTAAGAATTGATAGGGAAACAGTAATGTCTGCCATGGGGATCCTAGATAAGGAGGAATATGAGGCATGAAACATTAGTACAACCTACTCTATCTTTTCAGAAAAGAAGAAGCAATACAAAAATGTAATTTACAAAGCCCGATTGCTAGACTCTAAGAGAGGTGGTTCCCATCTCTCAAAACCCCTCACCTGCAAACATCTTATTCACAAAATCAAAGATTTAGGTTCTATTTAACAGGGTTAAGGGGAATCAACACACTTTTCATTGGGAAGATAGGATGTTCTTTTATATACAAGCTGTAATAACCAAAGGAGAGAAATCCATAGATTGGGGCAAACTCATAGCTGAGAAATTGCATGAAGGGCTAGCCAAATTCTTTGGCATGAGAGGTTTTTATATGTCCTCTTTCTTGTTTTATGTTCTAGCAAGTTCTAGACAATGGCCTGGGTTGCCTCATGAACCCTTAACACCAGGAATCAAGATTTATGATTATTATCCCCTGTTACAGTTGAAAATATGTTCTTAGAATTTTACTAGAGTCAATGATGTATTTTTGGGCCATCTCATCTTTGAGTTACATGGGTGTTTACATAAAAGGTTGTCTGATGAAGCAGTGGAATTGATTCAAACTTATGTTAGTTTCTTCATACAATTTCCTAGATTTACCTATATTAGAGTTCACGGATTTAAAGGTGAACCTCTTAGGTTGCCTAGATATGCCCTAGATCACTTAGTACTCACAGAGGTTTGCAAGAAATTGTCAATTATAGGAAAAATCTTGAAAGAAGATCAACCTTCAGGGATTACTTTTCCTATGGAGCTAGGACATTATAGTTGTAAATCCATCTCAAATGCCCTAAATTTAGCAGCAGAAGTCAAGAGCTATAAACTCAAAACATACATTGCACGCTTGAAATTAGAAGACTACAAGGAGGACTATGAAGATGAATTTGAATTCCGCAAGAGATTATGGTCCCGAATTACTTTAGAGATAATTATGGGAATGAAAATCTCTATGAGTATTAAAGGAGTTACAGAGTGCAGAATGAGCCTTTGGCAAAAATAGATTGGAATAGACAAGAGGAAGATAGTTTTCAACACATAACTTTTAATGTGATTAGAAGAACAAAAAAATGATTAAGAGATAAGAGATTGGGCAAGATAAAGATGACCTAGCCGGATATTCATAAACAAACCTAGGATACTCTATCTCCCAAAGATCAAACCTCTTCTCATAATTTTTCTGTTGAATCTTATATTGCAGGTACTATCTCTTTGGAGGTCAACTTAACAAAGAAGTCTTCCTCATCAGTAAAATTATCCACTCTAGCAAGAGCTACACATTCCAGGAGTAAGAGGCTGAAGAAGGTCGCGATTAACCTTGAAGTTGTGGAATTGGATTCTGTTGAAGAAAAAGTTCCTATGGAAAACCAGGCTTTAGATGTGATGAATTTGGACAATGTGGGAGAGGATTCAGAAATGAATAAAGAGGACACCAATGACATTCTATCTATTGATTCAACTGTGTTGGACTCCTGCTGCTAATGATACTATAGATACACCATCATGGCTCCACACTTCTATCAGTAAAAAGAGGAGAATTGTACCTATTTACCTACCTAATAATGACATGGTAAGAAAATGTTTAGGAAGAGAGTTGAAGATCAAAAAGCCTAAAACTGAGGTGATGATAAACACTGACACTAAGACTGGACACTGGTTTGCTGAGATTGCCATTCCTAAGAACAAGAAGATTTTAGATGAAGTAACAAATGAAGATTTCAAGGTTGAAAGGGTTGACCTAGGAGTGGCAAATCATGCGGTAGATGTTAAACATCTGGAGTCCTCCACCAAGAAAATTGTGACAAGAGCATGGAAGGATGAAAAAGACAAGCAGGAAATGAAGTCAATAATCTCACAGATGTCTGAATACATCTATTCCATCCATCATCCGGATCATGTTGTGACAAACACAAAACCCACTAGTCTTTGATATGAAATCTCTAGATAACCAACAAATGAAGGAACAAATCTTATGAAATAAGTCTATTACAGTGGCTTATTTTGGTTGGTTAGAATCAGTAATATATCGAGGCAACAAGTATATTGATGACCTCAGCAGAACCTACAAAGATGTCATGGCCGCAAAAGACAGCCTGGACAAAGAATTAACAACCTGGAACAAAGAAAAGATTCAATGGATGGTAGTAATGGCCCAAATGGCTGAAGTGAAGAATTATGGAGTGGTGAAGTTCTTGTCTGAGCGGCCAATTGCAGGTTTTGATGATGAGGTTCTTTTTGTCTGTCAAGATCACGTTGACTAGAGGAATTCTTTGATTAAGCAAGGTATTGAGGAGTCCACTAAGATGGTAAAAGACCTCATTGACTTAGCAGTAATGATGAAAAATGATCTTGGGTTCATCAAAGTACACCTATTCAAGGAAGATAGTAAGATGCTGCAGAGTCCTGAAGAAATGTGCCAAGTTTTTATGGATAGGGTGCATATGGTTAAAGAAAATAAAACAATGACACCTGATGAGTTTTCTCAGGTTGCAGAAATAGAATCTATGCTAATTATGTGTCATAAGCATTTGGGTTCACACAAAGAAAAGGTGGCTTTAGTTCCTAGGGAAAATAAGGTGTGGAAATAGAGGATACCACACATTGGCATACCGAATCACTAAATTGTGGTCAAGTTTTCTGCTGAGCATCTGGAATGGAGGAAGCAGTTAGATCAACCATCATCAACCACAGTGACACCATAGACGTAGATATCATGCAGGATAATAACAATAGAAGGATTACTTTAGCTTTATTTTGATATTTTCTATTGCTTAAACTTCCATGAAACTTTAGTTATTACTCTTACTTTTACTCCTTTAAGGAGTTAGTTTCCAAAAAACTTCCAAGATATAGTTTTTTCTCCGGATATAAATGGATTATTATGACCCAAGAAAAGGGTCGACCAAATTTTGTAATTTTTGACATACTTTCTATTTTTCAGCATTTTCATAGTGATACCAAGATACTTGAAAGAAGTTTTGATGATCTGTGAATGATTTCAATCAATTGGTTGAAATTTTAATATATAAAGATATCACAACTTTAATGTTTTCATTTGAGTATACAAATGCAATTTATGTAGGAATTCCATTTGTAATTGTGGTATAATACTATATTTATCTCAAATTGTGAAGGATTTCAAGTTTCTTATTTAGTTTTCTCTGTATTTTCTTTAAAGGAATTCAGTCTTTCGGTTGAAGCTATATCTAATATTTTAGTGACTCTGTTCAACTCATTCTTTATTCAAGACATGAATTATTGAACCTTTCATACTTTAGGGTGAAAAGTATTGTTTGTGAATTTTGTTTATCATTCATTGCAAGCCTAATTGAAAATCATTGAAGAGGGAGCTGCACCTTTATACAGAGGGACATGACCATTAAGGAAAGCCCCAACTATTAACTAATTGATTTTTCCTAGGAAGGGGCTATAGAGATAAGAATTCATTAAACTGCCTTTAATTGAATTGGGATAAATTTGTTAACTAACAAATTTTTGGCGACTCTACTGAGGAACTGATACTAGTAGGTTGTTTTTCAATTTAAAACTATAAATGAATAGTCATGGTGTTACCTGCTGATGTGATACCTAGGAAAGAATAAGTCCCTCCAGTATTACAACCAGATTTTCATTTTCTAGACACACAAGAATACATTATTGCTAACCTCAACTCTTTACCCTGTAAATTAAGAAATAATGATCAGCAATACCAACAGGTCAGGTTGTTAATTAAAGAAGAAGAAGAAATAGGTGAATGGTTAATATGTGTCCTATAGCTCAGGAAGTCGCAATTGTGGATAGAGTAGCCCAAGGGCCTTAAGATTTAACTCTAGATTCTAGACGTTTTACAAGGTCTCAGGACAAACAAGGATTGGTTGATCAGGATTTAGAAGACCTTAAATGAATTACTGGCACTCTTGATTTAACCCTACCTCAGGTATCCAGACATAATCCTAAACCAACTCAGAAATCTATAGCCTCACCAACATTTCATTCTTTAGTTCTTTCAGGAATACCTACACCTTTGAATATCAATCTTCATCTTGTTTTAAACATTATGACCACTAATCCTTGGGGTGTCGCTGTAGGACCTGAACAGCCTCACAATAGGTGCTTAGTAATCATGCCCAAAGCTTCTCTTAGGAATATTTTATTCAATCTAAGGATCACTTCTCCCACTATGAGGTACATTTAGTTTGTCAACCCAGGGACGTATACTTGAAATGGTATGCTACAACATGTGCACTAAGTTCCTTAAAGAGCCACTCTACCTATGCTGCAAGAAAGTAAAGTACATGAAAGGAATCTATACTAGGGCTGCAGGAAACTAAACACACTTACTCATTACTAAAATGAATGCTACAACTTGGAAACTCTACTTAAACCCATTCTTTCAACCTAGAGCATTCACTATAACTATCCTTGTAGGTGCTGTAGGAACATTCACAAAGTACAATGCTGTAGGAAGAAACTGTAATCTTATATCTAGAATGTTGGAAATGCAGAAAGTAAATCTATTCTACTTCTACTCTAATCCACCTACCAAGTGGGCCCCCTTGGTCAGCTTTTTCTAATCCATGAACACAGAATATGAACCAAAAGTTACTTCATTATCTTTCAAAACTGATTACATGAGAATGATACATGAAACTGAAAATGAACTTGTTGTGTAAGATACAATCAAAACATTGTATTTCCAAAAATATCCAAACTTACAAACTATCAATCTCATCCCTATAAATAGAGGATTGAATTCTTTATTTTTGAAACAGAAAAAGGAACTATTTAACTAAAACTGCGCCAAAGAGAAAAAATAGGAAACATAATAGCCCACGACATATGCAATGAAGTCTGGGTGACCAAGTCAACATACTAGGAATACGGAGGGAATATAACAAAGCTACATTCATACATCTATGAAACAGTGGCTCCTAATTTGTGGTAGCTATGTCTTCTGATGCCATGATGACTGATCTGTTCGAAGCTGGTCTTCAACATCCTCCTTCAATGCTATTGACCACTCCTAACGACTCCTACTTCCTGGCAGGATTAGTTATCTTGCAAAAGATATTCATACAAGTAGCTTATTCAAATTAATCCAGATGTTAGAACACACATTCTGATTATTATATGAAATACTGCAACATATATATAAAATTGGCATAATATGACATATCTATTCCACCCATGGTTTAATGGTTCTATCTATTCTTGACATAGGTTCAACTGACTAAAAGTTCACAATTGTTCTGGTAATACTTAAAAAATAGAGTATAAGGATTAACCATAATGGAGACAGTAAAACGGTCTCATCACGACCTCTAAACCTTCCTGCACATCACTCTTTTCCTAAAGGGGCTAAAGATGTGTTGCCACGATTTACCGGGGATGGAAAAGTCTTGGTCGAGGAACATTTAAACACTTTCAATATGGCTAGTGGTGTCTTGGTTGTGCAACATGAATATGTGGCTACGAGACTATTTGTACAAACTTTATCTGAGGGTGCTACAGAATGGTTTAGCCACCTCCCAGTAGCCTCTATAATGGGGTAAGCTGAAATGAAGAGAACTTTTGAAAATATAATTAAGAGTGCAGATGATGAGCACTCACCATTGGCTCAACTAACACAGATGAAAAAGGAGATACACGAGCCAATGCGTGATTATGTAGACAAGTACAAAAAATTGGTACACAAGATCCCTACTACAAAAAGGCCTACCATAGAGAACCAATAGTGTTTCTTTGTAAATTCAATTTCACCTGATCTTGGATTTCATCTACGCAGAAGTAGACTAGGAGATTTGTGTGCGGCCCAAACACAAGCAATTGAATTAGAAGATGATTTAATCACTGTTGGGAAATGGAGGAAAGAAGTTCAAACTCCCCACGCACAAGCATCTTCATCTACATCAGACCTTGTAGTGCAAAGATTGGTAAATGATATGATTTCCCTAAAGAATCAACTGCTGAGAAGTAATACACCTTACTAGGACATTCCTCGGAGGTTCCCAAATCAATCCGCTGGAAATTCAGGAAGGCAATTGACATTTCCATCTTCTCAACAAAGACTGGCTATAGAAGGTGCCCTAAGTGTGAAAGCTAATATGTGTGTGTTCCATCTAACGGGTGATCATGATGGTAATACCTGCCCAAAGATGGTGAGGTATATTCAAATGAAAACTCAAAAAGAAACTGTTGAAGAGGTTCACGAAGAGGAAAACGCTCCAAAGTTTCTTGGCAACTCTGATACATACTACTTTGAATATGAATTAGATTCAGATAGAGGTGTAGATATTTTGGTAACTTTGGAAGAGCCTTCGTGCTAACAAGGAATCAAAAGGGGTACAAGCCTTCTCCTACAGTTTCATCTCTGGCATCCACCAACAAGACAAGTGAACCTGGAAATCAAAATTCAAGCTTCTCAATGGTTAAAATTTCAAATTCTCAGGAGGCATCATTTGTAAAAATGTTTGATGTTGACCCTTCTTTTGATTTCTTAGAATTTTTTAAAAGCTCTAAAATTAAAATTTCTCCTGTGGAGTATTTAAAGTTAAATCCTAAGGAACTTGATAAACTAGTAAATTTTGTTAGAGGGAATGAACTATCAAAGTCAATTGATAACCTTGTGAATGTCCAATCTAGTCATCCTTCTATTCCCAACACACTAAGTGAACCCAAAATTTTTGAACATCCAACCCTGAAGGAAATCTTGAATGAAACTTCCCAATATTTCATGAAGCCACAACTCTTCTATGTATCTCTATTTATCCACAGGCAAAAGCTCAACAATTGCAATATTGATTCCAGAGCTTCAGACAATATAATTCCCTCCACTGTGGCCAAAGCGCTAGACCAGCCCTTAACCAAAACCTTTGGATTCTTCTATACCATGGATTCAAAGCAAGTACCCCTGTTGGGTCAGATAAAAGATGCTCAGGTGGCCTTGGCAGCTCATCCTGCAAAAATACTTAAACTAAAAATATTGGTTGCTGATATCCCTACGAGTTTTGGTATGTTGTTAAGCTGTACCTTTTGTAAATATATTGGCATGGAAATTAAATTATATTGGTCATAGGAAAGCATCTCAGTGGGAAAACAAAAATTTATTCTTGAACCTGAACCAAAGTCAAAGTACACTATCTTTCCTTCTGATGATTCAAGGTCACATATTCTGTATGAAGAAGCAGAGTTTGGTAATTATGTGGTTCTTTCCAAGATTGATGTAGAAGAAGAAATATCACTAGGAGATTGATCTTTATGGAACATGGAATTTGATGGAAGTTGCTCCCATGCTGGTTCTGGAGTAGGATTAGTGCTAATTTCTCATGAAGGAAAGAAAATTCCCTCAGCATATAATCTTCAATTCAGTAATACAAAAAATACAATAGAATACAAAGCTTTACTGCTCGGGATTGAATAAGAAAAAAGAAGGGGAATTAAGATGTTGAGAGCTATTGGAGATGATGATTTAATTGTTTATTAGGTCTGAGGTATCTTCACAGTAAAAAATGAAAGACTTAAACACTACCGTAATAGATTTTGGGATGAGATATAAGGATTGGAAGCCTTCTCCATTGAAGCCATCCCACGAGAGTTCAATTATAGGGCTGACGATTTAGCCGGGTTAGCCTCCCTTCTCATTCCTCACCCTAATTTTGATAATGACTTATATAGAATTAAACTAATCCATTGGCTTAGTGTCCCAGATAATGCAGAATCCTTCCAAGTGTTCTGTGATGATAGACAAATTAATCTTTTCATGCGGTGTTTAGACATGTTCTCTTCAACATATTTCAAGGAATTTGAGTCTGATTTCCACGAGTTCTCCCCTAATCAGGAAGGTTGTTATAAAGATGATGTTATTAAGTTGAAAGGTAACTGGATACCAAAAGGATTGGTCACTCTTGAGAAAATGTTTGACAGGCAAGGTTATTACATGGGAAATTGAGAGACACATGAGAATTCTGAACCTGGAGCTCATGAGAAGGTAAACATCGGGGAGGAATTTGACCCCAAAATGGTGAATTTGGGACTTTTCTATTCACAAGAAGAAAAATAGATATTTATCTAGATATTAAAATCTTACAAAGATGTTTTCACCTGGTCTTATGAGGACCCAAAGGATTTTAATCAAGGACAAGTGCAACATCATATTCCTCTCAAGCCGGAGATGACTCCTTTCAAATAGAAGATGAGGAATTATAATCCCAAAGTGGTTGATGCTATCTATAGGGAGGTAGATAAAATGTTGCAGGCCTGCATTAGTTACCCAATCCACCATTCAACCTAGGTGGCAAATATAGTTTTGGTATGGAAGAAAACTAGGGAAATTTGAATTTGCGTAGACTTTCACAATTTGAATCAAGGGAGCCTCAAGATAATTACCCTCTTCTCGTAATGGATCACATTCTTCAGATAATGGAAGTTTCAGAGATGATGTCTTTATTGGATGGATTTTTTGGTTATAATCAAATTAGTGTAGCAGAGGAGGATCAACCATAAGACCACCTTCACAACACTATGGGGCACGTTTACTTATTGGCATATGCCATTTGGTTTGATCAATGCCAGAGCCACATTTCAATGGGTGATGAATGCGATGTTTAGCCACCTCAGAAAAAAAATTATAGTCATATATCTAGATGATCTTATAGTATTCTCAAGGAGGTGGCTGAGACACATTAAGGATTTACAATGAATACTACAAAAGTGTAGGGAACACAAAATATCTCTAAACCCTAAGAAATCAATCTTTGCTGTGACTGAATGAAAGCTCCTGGTCCACATAGTATATAAGGAAGGAATAAGGGTGGACCTGGACTGGGTTAAAGTGATCCAACAATTGGACCTTCCATCAAACATAACTATTGTTAAATCCTTCTTCAATCCGGTTAATTTCCTAAGGAAATTCATCCCATATTTTGCTGAGACCACCAAACCTATTATGAATTTGATAAGTGAAAAACAAAAGTTCAAATGGAACAATGAGGCTATAGCCTCTTTCGAAGCAGTCAAAGAGGCAATCACCAAATATCCAACTCTGGTTCATCCTGATTTTAAAAGGGATTTTATCATTCATTACAATGCTTCTGATCACTCACTGTCAGGTATCCTGATGCAGGAAAATGGACACGGGATAGAAAATCCAATATATTTCATGAGCATCCCGTTAAAAAAGCATGAATTAAATTATTCATTGGTAGAGAAGCAAGCCTTTTCTTTAGTCAAGGCTATGAAATAGTTCAGATATTATATTTTACACTCTCACTCCAAGGTCTTTGTCCCAAACACTGCAGTAAAAAGCATTCTCACACAGCAGGAGGTTGGCATTAATAACAAAGCCTCCTGGGTAGCTAAAATCTAGGAATTTGATTTGGATATCACACCCAGAAAGTTAGTCAGGGGAAAAGGATTGTGCAGATTTCTAGTCGAGAATGAACAAGGAGTAAAGTTTCCATTGACATTATTAGGTGGCTTGACATATCCATGGTTTTTAGATGTGGCACATTATTTGAATTATGGAGATTGTCCAAACAACTTGAGCTCAAAGGAGAGGAAAAATATGAAGCTTAAAGCTACCAAATATGTAATTATGGATGATGTCCTTTATAAGAAGGGATTAGATGACATGTTTCTCAGATGTGTGGACAAGGAAAACAACAAGAAAAACTATTGAAATCCTTCCATAATGAAGCATGTGGTGGGCATTTCTCTTCCATAGTAACTAATTTTAAAATATTGAGTTGTTACTATTGGTCGGGTGTGTTCAAAGATGCTTATTAATGGGTGGATAGTTGCAAAAAATGTAAATACTTCACTAGAAAACCATAATTAGTAGCTCTTCCTTTAGGAGCGGTGGTTATTGAGGAACCATTCCATCAGTGGGGTTTAGAATTCATAGGCCATTTGAATCCTCATTCATCCACAGGCCACACCCATATCCTCATAGTAACTAATTATTTTATGAAATGGGTTGAAGCTATCCCGGTGAAGAAGACTTCCTGCACAGTGGTCTGTGATTTTGTTAATTTTTTTTTTTATCCTGGTAAGATTTGGCACTCCTCACAAAATAGTGGCTGATAATGCTTCTAATTTCTCCTCACAAGAACTACATATTTTCTGTTACAATCACATCATAACTCTTTCCCATTCCTCTGACTACTACCCTCAAGGTAATGGTCAAGCAGAGTCCAGTAACAAAAATTTGGTCAATATTATGAAGAAGCTGGTAAGCGATAATGCTAAGGATTGGCATAAGAAGCTATATGAAGTGTTGTGGGTTGACAAAATTCCTCCTAAAAGGGTGATAGGGATGTCTCCCTTTGATCTAGTGTATGGACCTAAAGCTCAATTGTCTCTCCCTTTGGAATTAGCCACAATTAAATTGCAGAAAGTGATCAAAGATAATCTTTTCCAGAATTCAAATGAAAAAAGAGTCATGTATTTGACCAGAATCCAAGAAGAGAGAGAAAGAATCCTCGACCACATAACATAACATCAACTCAGAGTCAAACAAATCTTTGACAGAAGAGCCAGGCCAAGAAAATTCATGCTAGGAGATCAAGTGTTGCTCTTGGACAGGCACAGAGAGCCTAAAGGTGCTCACGGTAAGTTCTAATCTCTTTGGAAAGGCCCTTTCATTATTCATGAAGCATATGGACATAATTCATTCAAATTGAAATATCTTGATGGAACCTCTTTTCCCTTTCCCTTTAATGGGCAAGACTTGAAGCTGTATCAAATGTGAAGCTTTTGCTTTTCCCTTGTATATATATTTTTTGTTGTGCTTAGCATTAGTTTTCATTTCATTTTTGTTGTGTCAAAGTTTGGGTTTATGACCCCATAGCCCAAGTTTGTGAAACTAGAGAATCTAGAGTTCATCCCTTGTCCCTCATTGGTCTAGGTCCACAGTCAGAGCCAATATTACACCGTCTCTCTCTCTCTCTCTCTCTCTCTCTCTCTCTCTCTCTCTGTTGTGAAGTTTTAGTTTTTGAACTTTCAAAGTTCAAATTCCTTTGTCCAAATTGGCTTGCACATCTAGCATTAGCATAGCTTTGTTCCAGCTAGCTTTCCTTTAGGTGATTTCCCCCTCAATTTAAAATTTCAATTGAACTTTCAAAGTTAAAATTATAAAATTGCAAGCATAAGTTAAGTCTCGATTATCAATATAAGAAGTCGTCGCATCTTTTGTCTAGTTTGTCTGTTCAATTTGAACTTTCAATTGAAATTTTGAAGTTCTATTTCAAAAGTTCAAATCTAAAGATTTTCTTTTAGATCCACAACAGATTTCATATTAAGTGAAGGTAATGATGGTATGGATAAAGAATAAGTTGGAGCATCTCAAATTTTAAATCAACTATACCTTTCTCTTGAATAATTAATCATTACTTTGTAATTGTGAAGGGTGTGAGAGGACAACTAATTAATGAGATTGTCAAAATAAATGTCACTTCTACATTTAATTTGAGCAGATGAATTGAAATATTATGCATGCAACGAATCCAAGCATATCTTGCACCTTTAAAAATGAAGGTTGTATTTTATTTTCCTCATTCAGTCTAGTTTTCTTCATCATCACGGAGCTAGAGAGACGAAGGAGGTAATTTCAAGGTTGCAGGACTGTCATTTTCATGAATTCTGGTGAGTCAAACTTTGAATTTCTAACTTAACTAGTCTGTTGAAGCATAGTAAAACTTGTTAAGTTTATTCTCAAATTCATTGTCTACTTGTTCTAGAATTTTAATTGTTAGATAAGATGAAGTATAACAGGTTTTCGTTGCCTAAATTGAAATCCTCTTCCACTCTAGTTAGTTCTCTCCCAAAGTTAGAAGACATAGCCCTTCTAAATATGACTATAATTAAAGAAATCCTTGGAAGGTTGAGAAATCTCCAGGAGGGTTCTTGTTAGAAAATATTAATAAAGTCAACTAGATTTAGGAAAGAATCCAAGAGAGTGCAAAAATGAAAATGTTTACCATAAACGAAAAGATGATCCAAGAACAATCACCAAGAAGCTCAAGAACAATACCAAGACAATGTTTTTGAAAGGGGAAAAACTAAGAAAAACCCCTTGTGCTTATAAAATGAATGAGGAAGGAATCCAAAGAAGAAGAGAGAGATGGAGAAAGAAGATCATTACAACATTGTGAGAATGAGAATGAAAAAGAGAGAAGAAGAGAGAAAAACTACTCTATGAGAACCAACTTGTGAGAACCAAACTTTTTGAAGTGAGACAGAAGCATCTCTTAAGTAGAGATGAGTGAAGGAGTTTGAATGTAACTCCCATATCCTATGAGTGCCACATTCACATTAAGTGTGTGTCATGTGTAAGAATCCTCTTAAGGAGGAATATCTAAATTCCTTATTAAAGGAAATACAAAAAAGTGACTTGTCCTCCTACTTGGAATAGAGGACAAATGCAATATAGGATACCTTGGTTTATCCTTTAATTAGATATATCACCAAGGAAAGATTAAATTCTAACACCCCACTTTAATATTTACTTGGGGAGTTTACAACAAGGGAATTAAACCCAACTTTTTACAATGAGAATGAAATGTCTCTTTACAAAATCTGCAACTTGGTCTTTAATATAAGGAAGAGATTCAATTGTCTTGATTCAAGTCTTGAAGTAGTCATCTTGAAGTTATAGGACATGTGAAGAGGAAGTGATTCCATAAGTGGGCCTTGAAGATTCACTTGAAACAAAGAAACATAGAAACACAAAACACAAACCAAGGAAACTATCCACAAGAAGAATTTCATCTAACATTCAAGTTAGTGTAACTTTGAAACTTTTACCTCAAAAAATATCTTTAAGGAAATGTATGAGATTTCATCAAAAATTACAAGAGCTAATCATGAAACCAAGATACAAAAAAATGTCAAAGTGACATAAACATCATCCATCCTCTCATCTCAAACTAATGCATAAATGACAACACACAAGACCAACTAAAGAGACTTGCATCATCATTGCATCAATCACATGGATATAGATAGTCCATTAATAAGTCATATAAGTGAATGGGTAATCAAGCCACCACATGCATGACTCACAATTGAAGCAATGAAGAATGCATGACAATGTCACAATAGTAGAAGATGCATATAAGTATGAGAGAGACAAAGATAAATAAGTGGAACATGTTACTCAAGCACCAACTCAAGCTAAGAACTGATATGTAAAACATGAATACAATCATGTACCATAAGTAAGTAACCATTAAGGAGATAAAATTTAAACCAATATAATGAGAAAATTTAACAATTTGAGCTTGCCATATTTTCATAATAAGTAAATCCAAAAAATTGAAAAGAAACTAATGTCATATGCTTAAAATAATGAAACTAAGGATTATGAGGAAAAAAGACATATTACCTGCCAAATATATATGAGAAATTCAACAAAATTTCAAGAAGGATTTCAAGAGAAACATTCTCACCATGAGATAAGCAATGGAACAAGTTTATCAACATCAACTGAAGTAAGTGCAAATGATTGCCCCTTACAAGATGGAGCAACTTGATAAACATCAAATGAATTAAGTGCACTAAATGCCACTTACAAAATAGAACAAGTTGATAAACATCAACTAAGTAAGTGCAACCCAGTGCAACTTATAGATGGAACAAGTTGATAAACATCAAATGAGTAAGTGAAACCCAGTGCAACTTACAGATGGAAGAAGTTGATAAACAACAACTGAGTAAGTGCAACCTAGTGCAACTTACAAATGGAACAAGCTGATAAACATCAACTGAGTAAGTGCATCCACTGTAACTTACAAATGGAACAAGTTGATAAACATCAACTGAGTAAGTGCAACCCAGTGCAAGTTACAGATGGAACAAGTTGATAAACATCAACTGAGTAAGTGAAACCCAGTGCAACTTCAGATGGAAAAAGTTGACAAACTGATGATATTAATTTTCCATTATTATACAAACAACACTTTTGGTAAGCCTACACCAAAAGATAGGAAAGAGAAAATCGAAGATCAGATTAAGAGATCACCAAAGATGACTAAGTACACAGAGAACCGATGAAACAAGTTGGCGTGTAAACAAAAAATCACAAAGAAAAGAGATAAAGTGGAAATTGACAGAGGAACCCAAAATGCAAGTTACAATGCAGACTGACAAGAAAGATACAGTGAAAATGATAGACAAAACTGAAGGACAGTCAAGCATGACCGACAGACAGAACCAAAAGTTAGTTGCAGCCTGCAAAAAGTGGATCTAACTTCCACGTTAGATAAAGAAACTGTATTCTATTTATAGGATATTTAATTGTTTTTAAATCCATTTCTTTAGGGACAAGAAACATTAATGTAAGTGCTTTAATCAGTCTAACTTTTTTAAAACACATAGACTAGGAGATCAAGGTATAACTTGTAAACCTAATCTTAGAGTTAACATTATTTTTATCAAAACTCGATGAAGTCAATCCATCTATAAATAGATGATGCAATCATTCTATATGTATGTGTGTGAGAATGAAAAAGAGAGAGGAGAACATAATGGGCACATCTATGGATTGAATTTAGAGTTTCAAGAACAAGAACAATAAAAGAAGGTTTGGTTGGCAGAACCAAGAACATAGGATACCGATAATCAGAGGTATTAATCAATCATAATTAGGTGATAATTCTTTTCATTTAAAATAAATTGGATCTATATTAGCAATAGGAGATTGCATTTACCAAGTCAATTTGTAATTAGCTATCATTCTAACAAGTGGAGCAAAGTGTAAAAATCCTTTCAAGGAAGGTGGATTTAACAGTCCAACATCAAATCTCTTAATCGAGTGCACACTTAACAGTGTTGCTAAAGCTCTTAATGATGGGGAGGTCACCTTACTATCCTAGACTCCTACTCTTCTCTTAGGAATCTCACCTTGGACCCTATTCACTTTGGGATCCTCTAGACTCACACATGAGTCTCTTAGGGTTACTCGCAGACCCTAACTAGAAGGATTTCTATTCTCCCTCTCTCTCAGGTTTCCTACCCACCGAAAGTTTCACTCTTTACCTCCTTTTGCTCTTCATGACTGAATAAAGTCAGTCATGCACCTTCTCCTTCTATCTCTCTCCTACAAGTTCCCTAGCTGGACCATTTAGCTCGCCTAGGACTTGTTTCCAACTCTGACTAGCCACTTCTCAGACACAAACACAAAAATAGAATAGAAATACATAATGGGTACCTTTGATAGTCACATCCCATAACCCTGATCATGAGAGTCAAAAGGTATCCATTGAACTAAATTGAACTCAGAATACTACTCTACAAAAATCGGCACAGAATACAAGTATTCACAGAACACACCGAGAACACTTCTTTATTGAAAATAAGAAAGTTTACAACGCACACACACAGAAAAACTACTTCTGCTAGCCTTTTCAATTACAGTTCTTCAACAACAATGCCTTCTATAGGTTTTCTTCCTCTATTATATATTTGGCCTCTTCTTGATTTGTAACCGTTTCTAGGTTACCTGTCGTTTAAAGATTCTTAACTGCCTCGGCTCTTCATCTTCTCCTCCAACTGTCATCGATCATCATCAGCATGGTCATCGATGTGGAAAACATTTTCCTCCATGTCATTCTCTTTTATTTTGGCATTTTCTGACTTTTCAACTCTTTCTCAGCTCGGTCAGACACTTACACTGCTTCTAATGTTAATCGCATAGTCGCGAGTTAAAATCACTATGCATGTTTTGATCTGCGACCTTACGATACAATGCTCATCGTGCACTCGCCATACTTCCAACCAAGCTACCTATTCCTCTACGACCTTGCGCTACACTATTGTCATGC
>MU227053.1:706369-720287 GCA_018584345.1 Thuja plicata
AGAGATTTATTTAATTCCATTATATTTAAATACTATAGCCATGTTTGATTTTGATTTGATCCGATTGGTCGATATTGATTTAAATTGTATGGCTATAGTAGATAATATAAATCAGTGATAAAAATCAGCTAGGACATTAAATTGATTAAAAGAATTATGCCAAAAAGTAACAGGGTCGTTTGGACATAACTCGAGGGTATGATCACACTTAGGGCAAATAGGGTCTATAGTTGCGACAGACCGAAATTAGGTGGTTACACATCAAATGGTTCCCGATGTTGATATTGATCAAAGAAAGACAATACTTGATCAATTAGCTACCCTCACCGATGCAATCACAACTCAGAACATTGATGCTGAGAAGGCAATTGAGGAAAGAGCCAAAATGAAGTACCAACAGAAGTAATAGAGAGCATCAGCCAAGAAGTGGCAGTAAATAAGGTAAAGCTATCAAAATTCCTATCTAAATTAGACCCCATCATATCTGAAGCTATAACCTTAATTCAAAAGCTAAGCATAATAGAGAAGTTCACTAAGGAGAATGGTGACATTATAGAAAAGCTGGATGTAGATCTAGAAAATAGTGCTAGTAGCTTAACCACAGATGGAGACAATGTAGTCAAACTACATTATGAGAAGATAATTGAGGTAAAAAGGTTAAGGCAAGAGCTATGGGAGGCAGAAACACATTTTAGAAAAGAAGTAACCGAGCTACAAGCTCAACTTCTACCAAATCTTACATTGCTCCAACAACACATCAGTGCAGCAAGGCAACTGATAGGAACTCCTAAGATGTCTGTTGTAGACAACATCTATGATATGCACTCCAAGATCACACTTGAGCACATGGCTCTAGAGAACCTAAAAGAATAATGGGATAAAATGATGGAAGACATGAAGTCTTCACAGTCCCATATTTTTGATAAGCTCTAAGGTAAATGACCTTTGCCCTTAATATCAAATAAAGGGGGAAATGATATAAGTACAAAATAAAAAGGGAAAATTTTATGTACATTCATTCAGATGGGAAAATGGTAGATATGTATATGTATATTCATAAAGGGAAAATTATATGTAGAAGGAAAAGATATCATATGTACACATATATCGTCATATACATAGGGGGAGTTATTAAATGAATAAGGATTATATATGTTGTATATACTTAACATTTTGTTAGTATTTTACACATATTATTTTTTGATACTAATGAGAAAAGGGGGAGATTGATGACATTAATTTTTCATTAGTATACAAACAACACTTTTGGTAAGCCTACACTGAAAGACAGGAAAGAGCAAAATGAAGATCAGATTAAGAGATCACCAAAGATGACTAAGTACAGAGAGAACTGATGACACAATTTAGTGTGTAAACTGAAACTCACAAAGCAAAGAGATAAAGTGGAAACCGACAGAGGAACCTGAAATGTAAGTTACAATGCAGACCGACAAGATAGATGTAGTGCAACTGATAGACAAAATCGAAGGATAGTCAAGTATGACCGACAGATAGAACCGAAAGTCAGTTGCAACCTGCAAAAAGTGGATCTGACTTCAACGTTAGATAAAGAAAGTGTATTCTATTTATAGGATATTTAATTGTTTTTAAATCCATTTCTTTAGGGACAAGAAACATTAATGTAATTTCTTTAATCAGTCTAACTTTTTTAAAACACATAGACTAGGAGATCAAGGTATAAGTTGTAAACCTGATCTTAGAGTTAACATTGTTTTTATCAAAACTCGATGAAGTCAATCCATCTATAAATAGATGATGCAATCATTCTATATGTGTGTGTGTGAGAAGGAAAAAGAGAGAGGAGAATAGAATGAGCACATATATGGATTGAATTGAGAGTTTCAAGAACAAGAACAACAAAAGAAAGATTTGGTTGGCAGAACCAAGAATAGAGCATACCGATAATCAGAGGTATTAATCAATCACAATTAGGTAATAATCCTTTTCATTTAAACTAAATTGGATCTATATCAACAATAGGAGATTGCATTTACTAGTTCAATTTGTAATTTGCTACCATTCTAACAAGTGGAGAAAAGTGGAAAAATCCTTTCAAGGAAGGTGGATTTAATAGTCCAACATCAAATCTCTTAACCGAGTGCACACTTAATAGTGTTGCTAAAGCTCTTAACAGAGTAGACTTTAACAGGTCTCCACCGATACTCCTAACAGGGTAGATCATCAGAAGTGATCAAATTGTAAGCCTTAACCGACCCCTTCCAATCTACAGATAGTGAAGTTTTGTGGGTGCCATCCCCACCACAATTTTTACTTCCTAACAAGAGTTTTCTCTGATATCATAACTTGTGTTATGTGTCAATTACTTTGATGAATGTTTCTATGAATGATTCACATGTTTATTAATGTTATGAATTGATATAACTCACATCAAGATAGTATAGATCAGATTGAATGGGCATGCAATTGATTAAAAGATACAAAAAAATTTAGAGGTACTGATTCACCCCTTCCCTCTCAGTACATACTTCCCATTAATCCCAACATAAAAATCATCTGAGTAAGTGCATCCACTGCAACTTACAAATGGAACAAGTTGATAAACATCAACTAAGTAGGTGCAACCCAGTGCAACTTACAAATGGAACAAGTTGAACCCATAAAAGATGCAACTAAGTGCATAACAATAGATCATATAAAAATTACCTATCAAAAAAATAGATCATATAAAATTGATAGCAATTAATGCTAAACAATAAAATTAATAATAGTACTCAGGAAGGCAAATACTATAGTTTAATATTATCAATGACTTTAAGTACTTTCGATACTTTGCTTCTTTTTTTTCTTTTTTTTTAAATGACATAATTGAAAAGCATGAACATAATCTTCGTTCCTCTAGTAATAATAATCGAAATGAAGGTTAGAAACCTAATGATCAAAATTTTTAAAAAATTTAACTTTGAGATTAGCGTAGACATAATTAATGATCAAATTAATTTAAACGAGATGAATTGAAATGACTATATAATGATAAGGATCAAGAAAAATAAATTTAACTTAATGGTAATCACAATTGGAATGGATAAATAATGATGTGAAAAAATTTAAATTTTGAGTTTAAATGAAGGAACAAATTTTTATTACCACTAATTAACGAGATAAAAATAGAAAAAGGTTAGAATAGATTCAAAGAACGTGGAAAGAAATGATATGAAGTAATATTAAGCGTAAAAAAAGTATTAACATTTAAATTTTTTTTTATGTAAAAAAGGTTTGACTTTTTAATGTATTAATTTCATTTAAAAAAATAAAAGGTTTGAAAATTAAACTAATTAACAGATTTGAAATAGAATGAAGTTATATGAATAAATATAAATAATTACCCATAACAAATTAGATGAACAAATTGAAAATGAAATAATGTTAATGTTGATGAACACAATTAATAAAATAATTTAATTAGAGATCTAAAATGAGTCAAAGTTTGAAAGAATTGTTCAAACAAGAGCTAAAAATGGATAAGCATAGATTTGTAGGGAGGAAGGAATCTTAGAACAATAATATAAACTAATATTCTGTTGTAGAATGCCAAAAAAAAAAAAAAAAAAGTAAAAACAAAGTAATAACAGTGAATCAACAGAGCTCTATTAGAACAAAAAGCAGAGCAAATGAAAAATGTTGTTTCAAGGAGCAGAGCTGTAGAAAAAAATGGTGAGTACTAGTTCTCAGCAGTTACAAAGCCAGAATACATACTAAAAAAATACTCTAATACTTAATTGATTTGAAAGAAAAAACTACCTGCGATTTGAATTTTACAATAAAGTTCTAGAATAGTATAACTGGAAAATGTAATGCTGATGAGTTTAACCAACATGCCAAGAAGCTAAGGGATAGCTCATAAGATAAAAGACTGAAATATGATAGAAGACTGTTGGGAATAGAATATTGTTGCGCTAAGAAAAGAATGGACAGTGCTGGAAGAGTCAAAGTTGAAAAAAGACAATGAAGTTAAGGTGAAGCAGCACAAAGGAATAATGCAAGGTAAAATATTTGAGAAAATAACAAGTTGCGCAAGAAAAGGCAAACCAATGAACAAAGGATTAACGTTAGAAAGGGGCAGCAATACCATTATGTATAACAAAGACTATTTTAAGCATACAGTTCATTCAAATCAGAAGCATCCAAAAGTTCCTCAAAGGAAATATAATTTAGAAGATCTACTTAACAAATATTGTTGCCAAAAGAAATATTATATGGTGTGATTAAAAAAAAAACATAAATAATTATGCTGAGTTGAATATAGAGACATGGAATGATGCAAAATCCATAAAAATAAAAAAGATATAAGTTAAAAAGAATCAACATGCAACATGATATCTTGATTCCAATCCATGAGTTATATGGTAGTTAACAACAAAGGAGCAGCATTAATTAATTATATATTAATTTCCAATTCATATGCAAAGCTGAGCAGGGTAGTGGAGAGCAGTGAAAGATGCTATGAAAGAGAGAAAAGCTGCACAAAGGAGATAAGGAGTGAAGGTAGGGGAAAAGCTTCCTATGAATTACAACAACTTTAACAACAAGATAAACAATAGTGAAGCTTAACAGAGATGGATGAAATATTTGATAAGGAAATGTATTAAGAACTATACCAAGAAGCCAAAAAAAAAAACAATATTACCGGGATGTAACAAGATTAGATATAAAACCAGACAAATAAATCTACAACAAAAAGCATAAAGGAAAATAGTGATAATAATTGAGATATGAATAATGACTAAGGTACACCTGTAAATCCAAAAAAATGTTAGTAAAGAACCTTATGTTTCACTCAAATGTGGGAAAAATTTGAAAAACTACTCGCATGACAACTAAATGGGAGGGTTTTGCACAAAACCTAGATTGTGCTTTTTAAATATTCGCTCTTATATATCCATAATACCGAACACAGAGAGAAGGAGATACGATCCAAGAAACCACAAACAAAGATAAATTAACAGAGAGATTATATAAAATGATGAGGAGAAACTTGTAGATCAAATGTTAAAAATCAGATAAACTCTCAAATAAAAATAAACATGCAATAAATTTTCCTGCAAATGAAGTTATTTTTGATGAAACCTGCAAATAAGATAGTTAGGAAAATGGATGAGAATGCATGAAAAAGAAAACCCTTGTGATTTCCTGGCAGAGGGTGAGGTTAGTATCATATTTAAATTTAATGATAAACAACAGAATATGCAAATTTGAAATCTTCCCTTGTGGTTGCTCGACAGAGGTAGAGATTAGAACTTTTAAAAAAAACTTGAAATGGATATGAATAAACTTTGATTTGCAAAAAAAGAAGGAAATCCCTGCAAAACAAGAGTTAGATCTATAAAAAATATGATTTCTTCTCCTCAATGGAGATGTCTTTCAACTATTCCTGCATGCAACACTCAAAACAAGGATTAAACCAGCTCTGATACCATGTTAGAAAATATAAATAAAGTAAACTAGATTTAGAAAAGAACCCAAGAGAGTGCAGAAATGAAAATGTTTACCATAAACAAAAAGATGATCCAAGAACAATCACCAAGAAGCTCAAGAACAACACCAAGACAATGTTTTTGAAAAGGGAAAAACTAAGAAAAACCCCTTGTGCTTATAAAATGAATGAGGTAAGAAGCCAAATAAGAAGAGAGAGATGGAGCAAGAATCTCATTACAACATTGTGAGAATGAGAATGAAAAAAAAAGAAGAAGAGAGAAGAACTACTCTATGAGAACCAACTTGTGAGAACCAACCTTTTTGAAGTGAGACATAAGCATCTCTTAAGTAGAGATGAGTGAAGGATTTTTTATGTAACTCCCATATCCTATGAGTGCCACATTCACATTAAGTGTGTGTCATGTGTAGGAATCCTCTTAAGGAGGAATATCTAATTTTCTTATTAAAGGAAATACAAAAAAGTGACATGTCCTCCTACTTGGACTAGAGGACAAATACAATATAGGATACCTTGGTTTATCCTTTAATAACATATATCACCAAGAAAAGATTGAATTCTAACAGTTCTATAGTAGAGAAAATAAAATAGAGTGGTTTGATCAAAGCCATCACTTTTCCAACTATAACCCCATGCCCAGAGCTGGTTATGGAATGTATTAACCATTATGATGGAAATGAGAAATGCATTCGCACTAATTCTAGTGAGGTTTTAGTAAGAATTGATAGGGAAATAGTAATGTCTGCTATGGGGATCCTAGATAAGGAGGAATAAGAGGCATGGAACATTAGTACAGTCTACTATGTCTTTTCAGAAAAGAAGAAGTAATACAGAAATGCAATTTCCAAAGCCTAGTTTCTAGACTCTAAGAGAGGTGGTTCCCATCTCCCAAAACCCCTCACTTGCGAACATATTATTCCTGAAATCAAAGATTTAGTTGTTTTGTTAAATATGGTTAAGGGGAATTAGCACACTTTCCATTGGGAAGATTGGATGTTCTTTTATATACGAGAAATAACCAGAGGAGAGAAATTCCTAGATTGAGGTGAACTCATAGATGAAAAATTGCATGAAGGGCTAGCCAACGTATTTTGCATGAGAGGTTTTTATATGTCCTCTTTCTTGTTTTATGTTCTATCAAGTTCCAGACAATGGCCTGGGTTGCCGCATGAACCCTTAACACTAGGAATCAAGATTTATTATTATTATCCCTTGTTGCAGTTGAAAATATGTTCTTAGAATTTTACCAGAGTCAATGATATTATTTTGGGCCGTCTAGTCTTTGAGTTACGTGGGTGTTTACATAAAAGGTTGTCTGATGAAGCAGTTCAATTGATTCAAACTTATGGCAGTTTCTTCATAGAAATTCATAGATTTACCTATATTAGAGTTTGTGGATTTAAAGGTGAACCTCTTAGGTTTCCCAGATATGCCCTAGATCACTTAGTACTCATAGAGGTTTGTAGGCAAATGGATATTATAGGAAAAAGATTGCAAGAAGACCAACCTTCAGGGATTACTTTTCCTATGGAGCTAGGACATTATAGTTGTAAATATATCTTAGATGTCCTACATTTAGCAGCAGAAGTCAAGAGATGTAAACTCCAAACATACATTGCATGCCCTAAATTTGATAGTAAGGGTTTTTCTAAGTCTTACCTGGGTATGAAAGAAGGCTTCACACACATTTTTCAATTAGAAGACTACAGGGACGACTGTGAAGATCAATTTGAATTCCACGAGAGATTATGGTCTTGGCTTACTTTAGGGAAAATTATGGGAATGAAACTCTCTATGAGTATTAAAGGAGTTATAGGGCATAAAGATGAAGAGGTGTTGGATCTTGAATTTAGATGCAGAGTGTGGAACGAGCCTTTGGCAGAAATAGATTGGAACAAACAAGAGGAAGATAGTATTCAACACAGAACTTTTAATGTGATTAGAAGAACAGAAAAATGGTTAAGAGATAAGAGATTGGGAAAGATAAAGATGACTCATCCATATATTCATAAACAAACCCAGGATACTCTGTCTCCCAAATATCAAACCTCTTCTCCTAATGTTTCTGTTGAATATGATACTGCATGTACTAATGCTTTGGAGGTCAACTTAACAAAGAAGAATTTCTCATCAGTAAAATTCTCCACTCCAACAAGAACTACATGTTCCAGGAGTAAGAGGATGAAGAAGGTTGCGATCAACTCTGAAGTTATGGAATTAGATTCTGTTGAAGAACAAGTTCCTATGGAAAACTAGGCTTTGGATGTAATGAATTTGCATAATGTGGGAGAGGATGCAGAAATGAATAAAGAGAAGGACACCAACAACATTCTACCTGATGATTCAACTATGTTGCAGACTCCTCCTACTAAGGATACTATAGATACACCAACATGGATCCGCACTTCTATCAGTAAAAAGAGGAGCGTTGTACCTATTTCCCTATGTGATAATGACATGGTAAGAAGATGTTTAGGCAGAGAGGTGAAGATCAAAAAGTCTAAAACTGACGTGATGATAGACACAAATACAAAGACTGGACATTAGTTTGCTGAGATTGCCATTCCTAAGAACGAGAAGAGTTTAGATGAAGTAACAACTGACAATTTCAAGGTTGAAAGGGTTGACCTGGGAGTGGCAACTCGTTTAGCAGATGTTAAACATCTGGATTCCTCCACCAAGAAAATTGTGACAAGAGCATTGAAGGATGAAAAATTAAAGCAGAAAATGAAGTCAATAATCTCAAAGATGTCTGAATACATCTATTCCATCCATCACCCAGAACATGTTGTGACAACACAGACCCTGGTGGTCTTTGATATGAAATCTCTAGATAACCAATAGATGAAGGAACATATATTACGAAATAATTTCATTGAAAAGGCTTATTTTGGTTGGTTAGAATCAGTAATTGTTGGAGGCAACAAGTATATTGATGACCTCAACAGAACCTACAAAGATGCCATTGCTGCAAAAGACAACCTGGACAAAGAATTAACAACCTAGGACAAAGAAAAGACTCAATGGATGGCAGTTATGGCCCAAATGGATGAAGTGAAGAATTATGGAGTGGTGAAGTTCTTGTCTGAGTGGCCAATTGTAGGTTTTGATGATGAGGTTCTTTTTGTCTTGAAAGATCATCTTGACTAGAGGAATTCTGTGATTAAGCAAGGTATTGAGGAATCCACTAAGATGGTAAAAGATCTCATTTCCTTAGCATCTATGATGAAAAATGATCTCGGGTTCATCAAAGTAAAATTGTTCAAGGAGGATGGTAAGATGCTGCAGAGTCCTAAAGAAATGTGCCAAGTTTTTATGGATAGGGTGCATATGGTTAAAGAAAAGAAAATAGTGACACCTGATGAGTTTTCTCAGGTTGCAAAAATAGAATCTATGCTAATCATGTGTCATAAGAATTTGGGATCACACAAAGAAAAGGTGACTTTAGTTCATAGGGAAAATAAGGTGTGGAAACAAAGGATCACACACATTGGCATACCGAATCACCAAATGTGGTCAAGTTTTCTGCTGAGCATCTGGAATGGAGGAAGCAGTTAGCTCCACCATCATCAACCATAATGACACCATAAACCTGAATATCCAACGAGATAATAGCAACAAAAGGATTAATTTAGCTTTATTTTGATATTTTATGTTGCTTAAACTTCTATGAAACTTTAGTTATTACTCTTACTTTTACTCCTTTAAGGAGTTAGTTTCCCAAAAAATTCCAAGAAACAGTTATTTCTTTGGATATAAATGGCTTATTATGACTTGAGAAAAGGGTCAGCTAAATTTTGTAATATATAAAGATACCGCATCTTTAATGTTTTGATTTGAGTATATGAATGCAATTTCTATAGCAATTCTGTTTGTAATTGTGGTATAATACTATATTTATCTCACATTGTGAAGGATTTCAAGCTTCTTATTTAGTTTTCTCTGTATTTTCTTTAAAGGAATTCAGTCTTTTGGCTGAAGCTATATCTAATATTTCAGTGACTCTATTCAACTCATTCTTTATTCAAAATCTGAATTATTGAACCTTTCATAATTTAGGGTGAAAAGTATTGTTTGTGAGCTTTGTTTATCATTCATTGCAAGCTTAATTGAAAATCATTGAAGAGGGAGCTGGACCTTTATGCAGAGGGACATGACCATTAAGGAAAGCCCCAATTGTTAGCTAATTGATTTCTCCTAGGAAGGGGCTATAGAGATAATAATTCATTCAACTGTCTTTAATTGAATTGGGATAAATCTATTAACTAACAACTCCTTAAAATGAATGCAAATGCTCCTCATGTCTTTATAACTGCTTGTTGGTTTGAAAAATCATTGAGAAAAACTTCCAAAAATTCTTCTTTCACTTGAGAGATATCCATCATTAGAAGCTAAGAGATCCATTAACATAAAATCAGGGCTTTTCCTCTTTAAACATTTAGTTAGCTCTTTATGAAATTTGAGCCTTTATTCTTTTAAACATGAGTTAGAGCTGATCTTGGGGTTTTTTTCAAATGATTTACAACATTTGGAATTCCCACCCAAGTGAATGCTTGAAGCAAGGTGGGAAAGAGAAATGGGGCCTAGGGATCTCCCAATCACCAAACCACCTTGCCAAGACAATGCTGAAACACAAACCACACAGTGAGAGAAGAAAACACATAGATCCTTTATCATTAATTTATCAATAAAAATCATTACATGTCAGGTTGTAAGGCCTTCCCAATTTCTGCCATATATTGAATTAATTATAATATGATCTTCATACATGCGAGGTCACATAAGTGCTTATAGATAATCCAAATCTTATTCTAGCACTGCTACTTCTTCACTGCCTAAACTAAGAACATAGAAGATAATATATATAAGAGACCAACAAGAGAGAGGTCAGTGCTCAAATCCATAAGTGAGAGCCAAATTTAGGTCCACACAGATCCTAATAAGAGACCCCAAATCAATTCAGCAACAAAAATTAAATGAAGAAGTCGGCCAAAGATCTAACTCCCAAAATAAGCATCTTGGGAAAAGCATGACCAAGAAACAGAGTGACTCGGGCAAAGAACACCCTGAGTAACAGGAAAACAAAACCTGAGTATCAGAAGAGAAACCTAGGCAACAGTAAAATAAACAAGCTTACCCGAGCAACAGTCCCAAGCAAAAGGAACAAGCAAGCCCAAGCAACATAACCCGAGCGACAAAGAAAATCATGCCTGAGCAGCAGAGACCAACCTGAAACAAGCATTACCAAGCAATAGATCCTGAGTAACAGAGTATTTCCTGAGCAGCCTTAAAATTAACTAAAGAACAAAACAAACATCTTTTTGGTTGAGAAGAATTGTTAGTGACCTAAGATGCTCCTGCATCACACACCTGGGGTTACAAGAAATGATTCTTCGAATCATTTATCAGCTCAAACCTGAAATTAATCTAACTTGGATTGAGAAATCCAAGATGAGTCCTCAATTGGTCTGTTCTTCCACTTCATCAAAAACTCCATGTATTCTTTTCCTCTTGTACTTCTGCCAACTCTTTGATTCAAAATCTTTTCAATTTCTTCTAACTGCTTCTTAGGATAATCACTTGGTACAGTCCCTTCTTCATAAGTGTCATGATATTCATACAAGTCTAAAATAATGAATATAGGTGATATATCCATGTCATCAGGTAATTCAACTTCATAAGCATTTCCACTGTCAAATCTTCTCAGTATTTTGCAAGGACCAAATTTATTCATCTTTAGTTTACCATATGTTCCAATAGGAAATCTTCCCTTCTTCAAATGAACCATTAAAACATTACCAACTTCAAATGTTTTATGTCTTCTTGATCTTCTGCACTATCCTTGTATTTTTTATTTCTTTTCTCCAGCTTCTGTTTTACATATTCATGCAATGTCTTCATAAATTTTGCAAATTCCTCTGCTTCAACACTTCTTTTCTCTTCTCCAACAATGTCTCTCAAGTCTAATATAATTCTCGGTTGTGTGCCATGAACAATCTCAAATGGTGTCTTTCTAGTACTTCTATTCACTGAACTGTTGTATGCAAACTCTTATTGTGCCAACATCAAATCCCAATTGCTTGGTGTGTCTCCAACAAGGCATCTCAACAAGTTGCCCAAAATTTGGTTTACAACCTATGTTTGTCCATTAGTCTGTGGATGAAATTTAAAACTAAACTTCAACTCAATATCAGACTTCCAAAAATAACTTAAAAACTTACTATTTTGGTCAAAGATAATACTCTTCGGTAATCGATGCAATTTGACAATTTCCTTAAAGAAAATATCTACTATATGTACTACATCTGATATTTTATTACATGGTATGAAATGTGTCATCTTAGAAAAACTATCCACAACAAAAAATATAGAGTCATTACCTCTAGCAGTCCTCGGTAAGCCAAAAATAAAATCCATGCTGATATGACTCCAAGGTTTCTTAGGAACAGGTAATAGGTGTATACAAACCAATATTCTGACTCACTCCTTTTGCAACTTGGAACACTCCATAGATTTTCACAAATATTTGAACATCCTTATATAACTAAGGCCAAAAGTACCTCTCCTTCAACAAACTCAATGTTTTATCAATGCCAAAATGTCCAGCCAATCCACTACCATGTTTTTCTTTTATCAAATTAGTTCTCATTGAACCTCTCAGTATACACAACTGAATACCTTTGAACAACATATCTTCCTGAATGAAATAATATTCATACTTACTTGATTGATTTAAATTAGGTGCTATGCACACTTTTCACTGCTCTGAAAAATCAGAATCACTTTTATACAAATGTTTCATATCATCAAAACCAAGAACTTCAATTCTCATTTTAGTCGACAAGGATCTTATTCTACTCAATGCATCAACAAATTGGTTAGAAATTCCATTGTTATGTTTAATCAAAAATGTGAAACTTTGTAAATACTCTACCCATTTCATATGTCTCTCATTCAACTTATTTTGACTACCCAAATATTGTAATGCCTTATGATCAGTATACAACACAAATTCATTTGGCATCAAGTAAAGTCTCCATTTCTTCATTGCTTTAAAAATAACATAGAACTCTTGATCATAGACATAATATTTCCTTTTTGCATCATTCAACTTTTCACTAAAGAAAGCAACAAGTTTACCTTCTTGAGTCAACACAACACCAATTGCACTTCCACTTGCATTACATTCAACTTGAAATACCTTATTAAAATCAGGTAGTGCTAATACAGGTAATTAAACAACCTTCAACTTCAAAGTCTAAAAACTCTTATCAGCTCCATGTGTCCATTTGAATTCTCTTTTGTCTCCTCTCATTGTCTCATTCATAGCATTACAAATAGAACTGAAATTTCTGATAAACATCCTGAAAAACTTGCCAATCCATGAAATGATCTTACCTCACTGACATTTTTAGGTGTAGGCCAATTCAGTATAGCTTCAACCTTCTCATGATCCATCTTCAAACCATAAGCTGAAATCACAAATCCCAAATATACAAGTTCTTCTTTCATGAAGGAACACTTCTTCATTTTATCAACAAGTTTTCCTCTTTCAATCTCTGCAATACTTTCCTTATATGCATCAAATGCTCTTCTCTAGTCTTATTGAATATCAGAATATCATCCAAATATACAATCACACATTTATTCAAGAATTTCTTCAAAAATTCATTCATTAACCTCATAAATGTATTCAGTGCATTAGTTAAACCAAAAGGCATAACCAACCACTCATACAAACCTTCCTTTGTCTTGAAAGCAGTTTTCCATTCATTACACTCTCTGATTCTGATATGATGATAACCTCTTTTCAAATCAATTTTGGTAAAATATCTTGCTCCACTCAAACAATCCATTATGTCATCCATTCTTGGTATAGGAAACCTATACTTCACTGTGATTGTAATACCCACCTCCTAGGTTGCTTTTCAGTTTGTGGATGCCAAACTCTTTTAGGCATTTTGGATGTATGTGTTGATTTAATCAGATGATATTATGTGTTACATTTCAGTATGTTATTGATCCATTGTTAGTATGTTATATCATTGGTGTATATGTGATTTATGGTTATTTTATGATGCTTATGTATATGTTAGGATTTCATTTTGATTATGGTTTTCTGACAATACTGACCTTAGATTTATATGCACATGGATCATTGTATGTTTTCATTACTGTTTGATGTGCTTGGTATGGTATGGGACAGAGTCGTAGTTACTTGTTCCGGTGAGATCCACATGATAACCTAGTCTCAACCATTGTTTTCCATATGATATATGCATGTATATTCATCTTTGTGATTACAGGTTTGCAGGTATCAGGCTACGTCTTCCCTGAATTGGCAGGAGTGAGCGTGCCCTATCGCATTAATCTCAATGGTAAGAGAGGGGAGATAGTTTTTAGGTCCAAATCCTATCCTAAACCTAATTGTCCTAGTTAGTGGAC
>MU227053.1:720434-806228 GCA_018584345.1 Thuja plicata
ATTAATTGAAAATTAAATTAAATACCTATGTTTAATTGAAAGTTTAATTAAAGTGCAATTATTGAATATTAATATTTAATTGAATATTAGAGTAAATGAGCCTTTATGCTTAATTAAATATTTAGTTAAATAGTTAATTGATTAATTTAATTGAAATTATCTCTCATGCATTTTCAATTTAACACTTTGCTTTTATATTCCTGGGTTGAGTTTTGCATGCTTTAAGTGGAATTGAAAATAAAAGAATTATGTTAATTAATAATTAGAGAATTTATTTTCCCTTTAGGGTTTTCACTTTTGGAAACCTAATTGCTTGGGATATCTTTATCTTTGGGTTGGGAGCCTTTTTAGAGGTTGTTCAATCAGGGAGAAGGAGAAATCAGGTGATTGGGATTTTGAGAGAGAGTTTGCTTGGATTTGTGGCTTCTTTTGCTTGGTATTGTGGATTCTTCTTGCTTGGATTTTGGGAAATTGTGCTTCTCATCAGTTATTGAGGTAGGGTCTTCATCTTTTGAATTCTAGCTTTCATATCCCCGTCTTCCATGCATCTGAAAGCTAGGACCTTTTGTGTGATCTTCCTTGTTTGAAGTATTTAGTGTTTTCATTGATTTAGAATTGAAAAATATGATCTTGGTATCAATTTTTGTTTTCTTTCAAGCTTGCATGCCAGATCTGTGTTTGTGGGCATAAAGGGCATTAGGGTTTTCAATTGATGTGTATGAGTTTTCAATTTTGGGCCTTAGGGTTTCAGATCTGTAGGAGGAAGACTTCTTTGAGGAAGAATTGATATATGTTGTTAAAATTGCTTGAGACCCTTAGATCTGTAGCTCCTTGCCATGGAAATATGAATTTCATACCCTCACCATGTCCTTGCCCAAACCCCTGATCACCCTGTAAGAAAATGAGGAAAATGGGTTAAAATTGCATGCTTGGTAACAAGAAAACCCTTCTTGAAATAAATAAATAATTATATTTAAATTAGTCTTTTTGTTTTTATCATCATGCATGTTTTAGAGAAAATGAGAATCTCTTTCCTATTTTTATTGGAAATAAAAGCCTATATTATTGAAAATATAGCTTATTAAATTGCCTAAAAGAAAAAATATAGTTTCTCTTTTAAGATTATTGTAAAATAATTAAATATAAAAAAAGAGCTTGCTAGTTTTTCTATTAAAAAAAAATACAGTATTATTAAATTAACACCAGTAATAAATAAATAAATAAATAAATAAAAATTATTTATTATTAAGTAACTGTTAATAATTAAAACGATGTTTTAATTTTTAAATGGTATTAAAAAAAAAAATTTAACAAGTGTTATGGGGAGGCGGGTGGCGGGGGCCACCGTACCCCCCTACGTGGACCACCAAGCCGTGGGGCCGCAGGTCCAAAGACCTATGTACCCACTGGTACAGTGGGCCCGCGAGGTTGCCCACTGCCCAGTGGGGCCGCAGGCCTTGGGCCGCGATACCCACAGGGGTGACGTGGGTGGGGTGGGGCCGAGACCCCCCCAAACATATTATATTTTTTTTATGTTTTTTTTTTTATTAATAAAAAGTGTATGAATCGGTTTTTTATTTGTAATTTAATTTTTTTTAGTTTTCAATTAAATTTTCATTTATTAGTTTATTTTAATATTTAGATTAGTTATTATTATTAATTTTTAAATTCATTTATTATTAATTTAAATTAGTTTATAATTAATTATGAATTAGTTTATAATTAATTTTGTTATTAGTTTATAGTTAATTTTAAATTAGTTTTAAATTAATTTTTAATTAGTTTTGTATTAATTGATGGCAGTAGGAGTTCGATTAGGGCATATTATTTTATCATTACGATTAATTTATCATCATTAATCATCAAATCTTATGGTATTTGATAAAATATTAGGGATTTTGATTGGGTGACTTATATTATTGATTATGTTGCACTTGGGAATTGTACAATCTTATAATTTATAATTATAACTGAAAATTGATAATTAATCCCTAGATGTATTTATACGTTGATTTTATAAATAGATCTAGAGGTAATGTTAACATTTATTTATATGGAATATTTAGTTATTGTTGGATGGTAATTTTAGTGAATAAATGAATTTGCATGATTAAGAATTATAAATTTGTTTATTCCTATGTTAACATTGTATTTAAACTTGATGCATTCTGAATACGAAATTATTGTAATCTGAGGTGTTTTGGGTGCGTGTTTATATGAAGTGAATGTTCTCCTATGTTATCACGCTTTTGAGTATCTGTTGGGTTAGATGACCCTAGGACTTAAAACCAGAGGTTTTGGGATTGTACTTTCTGTATGGTGTTATTATGATGTCAGTTATGATTATATGAGTATGTCATGGTTTTGATTTCCTAAACCCAACCTGATTCAGTTTTGATGTATTGCTTGGCTATATGAGGATACTATGATTATTGTTGTGGTTATTTGAGAACCTATGTGCTCCTGAATGAGCAGGATGCGGTTTGTGATTATATATCTTCATGTTGTGATCTTGAGCATAAGTAGGTTAACTAAGTGTACAGTGGGGAAGTGGTTTGCAATGGGGGTCCAGGACTCTAAGCGGTTACTAGGTAAACCCATTTTCAAGTTACTTAATAAGTAAAAATATGATACATTAAAGGGGTTTAAAATAAACTAATAAGATGTCTGAGTCTTTACCCATGCCTTGAGTGCTGTCGCATGATAGGATGGGAGTTGGGATCCTTGTCTTCGCGAAAGGATCACTGAGCCACATAGTGTCACTTGGAGGCCAGGGTCAAGAGGTAAAACTAGGGTTACCTTCAAGGTTGGACTTATGTGATGACACTTCCCCATATACAGCTTAGGTTATCCTACGTGTGTCAGTTATCTTTGGTGTTGTTTAGTATTCCTTGTTATGGTTTAGATTGCTTTTAGGATCTTCATATGCTTGGAGTATGAGGTCATGTATACCTTGTTTGCATTCTTGTTGTATACCTCGTGTGATGGGCCTGTTACTATCTCCTTAGCATAGTGGGAGTAGACCTTTGGTTCCACGTGGTTGGGTGGTAGCGATTCTTATTACCATTGAGATTCTGACAGATTCTTCTTCATGCTTGGATGTTCCTTGTTGCAGTTTCATCTTCATAGTCTTTTGGAGACTTGCTCAGTTACCTGAGTTGTGTATTTGTACCATATGTTTATATTGGTTATCATCCTATGGAGGATGCATTGTATTGATTATTATGTATTATTACATACCGTGCAACTTGTGCAGTGGATGTTGGTTAGGCAGTATACCTTATGGTATTAGTTGTATATGTAATCTTTATTATGAGATGTATGTTATTGGTTTCAGATTATGTAACCTTTTATGTTAGTTCTTTATTATTGTAATCATAGATTAGTTGTTTAAGTAATTCTACATCAAGGAACCCTCGAGAAGAGTTATCTGTGTATGAATTGTATTTCATGTATGTCATGTACTTCATTGTGTTGCTTCCACATTGTTATTAATATTTTTTGTAAACATTTTAAAAAAAATTTATTCCGTGAACTTAGTGTCATGTTTAGGTTAAGTTCTCATGGGTTCCCTAGCGGGGCATTATAGTGATCTTTTTGATTGCTCTGGAATCAGTGCACATTCTCCATTCTCCATTATTCTTAGGTGCCAATACAATAGGTACTGCACATGGACTCAAACTTTCTCGAATCAAACCTTTGTTCAACAATGTTGGAATAGTCGCAAGGGATAACTGAGAGGGGGGGTGAATCAGTTATCAACAAGTTAAATTAGTTTCTCTAATTAATTATAGAATATCATAAGCACATACACATTTAAGATTACACAAAATAGAATACCATAATTCTGGTTACGAGGAAACTAAACTAGGTAAAAGCCCATGTGGGAATTAGCACCCACAAAGAATTGTACTTGAGTATAATAATCCATGTTAGAAGATCTTACAACCCTGTTAGGAGTTGATCTTTACAACAAAATAAGTACAGTGACCTGGTTAAGGGTCGAACTGTATTAGGAGTCTTTTACAAATAACCCTGTTAGGGGTGAGGGCTCACTGTCCAAAAGCTCACTGCTTAATATGGTGAAGGCTGCAACCTTAAGTAAAACATATATACACTATATCTAAAAATGAACTATTTAGGTAGACCTGTTGTCTTGATCAGTTCCAATGAATTCTATATACTCTCTACTTCTTCACATAGATCTTTATCTGATGAATGATATGGCTTTACTGTCCCAAAATAATCATCATTTTGTTCTGTCCTTTTTCTATTCATTTTCTTATCATTCACACTTGGTGGTATTCAAATGAAATACTATAAGTATCTTCTCTAAAAGATATGATCTTTGTTGGCTTTAGGAATCCGTTCAATGCTTCTTTAGTCAGCCAAACCAAGCACACAACATAATTAGAACCGCGCAACTAAAAATGACTAGAAGCATCGCTTCACATAGTTGGCTCCACCAAAATTACCCAAACTTCATGCTTCGGATGAAACATGATTAGCACCTTTGGTTAATTAACTTAGAATCATAACTAAACATGAATCTAAAAACTCATATCCCATAGATAGACACAAGTGAATAATCAATGAAATTACTATCGGCTTCCTAAAAATAGTCTTCTAAAACTGTGTCTGGTAAACAGAGTAACATAACTCAACTGTTACTAAACATATGAATCTGCGTGTATGTACATGGTGTAGTAACTATGTCTAAAATGTAAAAATAACCATGCAAGGCTTCCACATATCCATACTAAAAAGTGAATACAGTTCACTGTTGTATACTATATGTTGTCATCAATGACAAACATACAGTCAACTATTTACACAGAAGCAAATCTCCAACAATATCCCCCTTTGACATTGATGGAAACATATGATATGAAAAATAGCATCAACCCAAAGTATCCTCCTTTTTACAATATTCTCAATATCCTCATCAAAGGTTCCTCTTCACTGTTGTAACTCTTCTGACTGTGTTTTTATTTTCATGACTATATACTCCCCCAGAGTATATGCTCCCCCTTACTATATACTCCTCCTTTGACATCAATGGAAAAGGGTGCCAAATACCATTAAGTACAGGTACTAATCTAAAAGTAGAGTAGTCAACCATTCATTAGTCACCAAGGACTGATGCTCTTGCTGCAAGTTCTAATCAAACTCAGAAAAGGGAATTACTCCCAGCTTCTCCCTGAGATACTTAATAGTATCTTTTGATAAAGGCTTTGTAAAAATATCTTCTAACTGTTCTTTAGTGCTCACATAATCCAATTTTACTTCTTTTTCTGCAACCTTTTCTCTTAGAAATGAAATTTTATTTCAATGTGTTTTGTTTTTGCGTGCATCACCATGTTCTTTGACATATTGATAGTGCTAGTGTTATCACAGTGAATAACAATAGGATAATCAATCTGAATTCTAAAGTCTTTTATCATCTATTTGATCCAAACAAATGTAGAGCAATTCAATGTTGCTGCTACATATTCTGTCTCAGATTTTGACTGAGAAATACAATTCTGCTTCTTGCTTGTCTAAGTGACCAATCTGTCTCCAAGGAATATTGATCCTCCTGAGGTACTCTTTTTTTCATCAATACAACCTTCCCAATCAGCATCCGTATACACATTAAGTTGTACATTGTCTGAGTTAGGATACCATAAACCATATTCTATAGTTCCTTTTAAGTATCTGAATATTATTTTTATTTCCATTAAGTGATTTTTTTTAGGTTCAGCTGCAAATCTTCCAACAATGCCAACTGCATTAGAAATATCTAGTCTAGATTGAGTGAGATATATGAGTTTTTCAATCATAGACTTGTATAGTGTCTTGTCAACTATTGTGGAATCATCATCTTTAGAAAGCTTTCTTAATGTTGTCATGGGGATGCTTACTGGCTTGCAATCTTCCATCTTGAAAGTCTTTAATATCTCCTCCAAATATTTAGACTAATTTATGAATATGCCTTTGTTTGTTTGTTTTACATTTAATCCCAAAAAATATTTGATAGGTCCAATCATGCTCATTTCAAATTCATTGTGCATCTCTCTTGCAAATTCTGTACTAAGCTTGTCATTACCTCCAAAAATAATGTCATCAACAAAGATAGCAACAAGTAGTAAACCTTCAGGTGTCTCTCTGATGAATAGGTTGCAATCTATTGCTCCCTTTTTGAATCCAATCTTTGTTAAGTAGCCATCAAGTCTCTCATACCATGCTCTTGGGGCCTGTTTAAGTCCATAGAGGGCTTTCTTTAGTCTGCATACCATGTCTGGTTTGTCTGAAAGTTTGAATCCTTCAGGCTGCTCTATGTAGACTTCTTCCTTCAAGTCACCATTCAGGAAAGATGACTTGACATCCATCTGATATACTTTGAAGTTCTTGAATGTTGCATAGGCTAAAAATAACTTTATAGCTTCCAGTCTACTCACTGAGGAAAATGTATCAGAATAGTCAATTCATTCTCTTTACGCATATCCTTTACATAAAAATCTTGCTTTATTTCTTATCACTGTCCCATATTCATTCATTTTGTTTCTGAATATCCATTTAGTTCCAATCATGTTCTTGTCACAAGGTCTAGGGACCAATTCCCATGTGTCATTCTTCATTATTTGATCTAATTCTTCTTGCATAGCACTTTGCCAATCTGAATCATTACACACATCTTCAACACTTAAGGGTTCAATCAGTGAAAGTAAGCATAACCCTTCATCAACGGTTGAAACTTTTTCTCTGGATCTTGTGAATAGTTTACTTCTCTGATCTCCAATGATATCTTCTTTAGAGTGGTATTTGGATGTGTATTTTGATATTTTACATGTGACACTCTCATCTGTAATCTGTGATTCTTCTTGACTTGGTTTAGGGTTATTGCATGATACATCAATATAGTCAAACATTTCTTCAATAACTGTATCCTTATTGATAGGTCTAGGTTCATCTTCAATCATAGGTACATATTCATAATATCTCTCTTGAATAATGAAATTCTCATCAATCTTCACATGTGCACTCTCAATTATTTTCTTCAACCTTAAATTAAAACATCTGCAAGCTTTGCTCTTAGTAGAGTAACCAAGAAAAATACCTTCATCGCTTCTAGCATCAAATTTTCCAACACCATCATCTCTCTTGATGTAGCACTTACTTCCAAAGATTCTAAAGTATTTTACTATAGGTACATTACCAAACCAAAGTTCATAAGGTGTTTTGTCTGTGCTTGGTCTTAGTTGAATTATATTGATTGTATAGACTATTGTATTGACTGCATATCTCCAATAGGTGTGCGCAACTTTTCCTTCAATCATGATAGTGCACGCTGTGTGAAGTATTATCCTATTCCTCCTTTCTATAATTCCATTTTGTTGAGGGGTTCTGAGTGCACTTAGTTGTCTTTTGATCCCATGTTCTTTGTAGTACTCAAGAAACTTGTCAGAGGTGAATTCTCCTCCTCTATTAGATCTCATACACTTTATCTTTAATCCAGACTCATTTTCAACTTTAGCTTTGAATATTTTGAACTTCTCAAAAGCTTCAAATTTTTCTTTCAAGAATGCAACCCACATCATCCTGGAGAAATCATCAACAAACAAAATAAAATACCTTTCCCCATAGTATGATCTTGTTTCAGTAGGTCCACATAGGTCAGTATGTATTAGATCTAGTTTGTTCTCTGCAGAGTTCTGTTTGCTTCTGAATGAGGTCCTCACATGCTTTCCCATCACACATTCCCTGCACATAGTATCAACTGGTCTTGCAATACTTGGAATGTCTCTTACTGCCTTTACATTACTTATCTTCACTATATTGTCAAAATACATATGACAAAGTCTCTTGTGCCATAGCCAACTATCATCCACTTTTGCAACAAAACAACTTACTTCAGAGTTATGTTGAAAAACATTACCTTTGGTTTTTGAGCCCGGTGCAATCATGTCTCCTTCTTTGTTGTTAATAATGCATCTATTTTTTTTGGATTTGAAATTATATCCTTTATCTAGCAACTATCCAAAACTCAATAGGTTATGATGCAAACCATCAACATACATAACATCATCTATTTTGTTCTTTCCATCTAATGAGATAGATCCCCTTCCAATGATAGGTTTGGGAGTGTTATCTCCAATTCTAACCATACCATTTTTGTACTTGTCTAGATGTACAACTCTGTCTTTCTCTCTTGTCATGTGATGTGAACACCCACTATCTATGATCCAGTCTGTTCTGATGTCAACTTGTGAAACTAAAGCCAGTTCTTGTGCTTTCTTTTCATCTTCAATTTCTATTTGATCAATCAATTTTTGATTATCCTTAATTGCAACAAATCCAATTTCATCTTCTCCTAAGTCATCATCAGTTACACCATCCCCAGCATGATAGAATTCCTTAGTATATTTGGGTTTTTAATCTGATCTGTACTTCTTGACTCTTGTAGGACACTTGGATGAAAAGTGGCCAACTTTGTTTCATGAAAAACATTTTAATGGTAGTTTTCCTTCATATTTTCCTTTACCTTTTCTTTCCTTCTTAGCAATCATTGCAATGATTTCTTCTAGTTCTGTATCAACTTCTTCTTTCTCAACTTTACTAGAGATGCTTAAGGATTTCTTACCATGGATTGAGGCTTTGAAAGTTGTTTCCATTTTAGGTTTTGTCCTCAATATTGATATCTCAAATGCTGATATTTTACTAATCAAGGTTTCTCATTTGAAGTCCTTTGAGAATTACATGGTTTCATCCAAGATGTTTATCTTGCTTTCATAATCTTCTATCAATGTGGTCATTAGTTTGTCCATTATATAATCCTTTGAAATTTCTCCACCGTTGTTCCTGATTCTTGAGATTGCTTCATTAATCCTCTGATTGTAAGCTCTGATGTTTTCTTTAGGTAGCATCTCTAAATTGTTGTATCTTTTCTTCCATGTCTTTCTGCATGCATTCTTGGCTTGGATGTCTCCTTCAAACATGTCTTCTAGGTATTTCCAAATTGAATATGCTTTTTCTGCCTTCTTGATCTCAGAAAATTTGTTGTTAGATAGGGCACTGATTAGGGCTTGTTTGGAAATTGCATTTTGGGTGAATGCTTCCTTTTGTTTATTAGTAGAATCTTCTTCTGCAAGGTCCTTCAAGGTGTGAACATCAATTGCATGAGTAGCAATCTCATAAATCTCAAAACCAATGCACTAAAGATGTGTTATCATTTTATTCTTCCAGTCAAGATAATTCTCTCCATCAAAATTAGGACTCTCTTTCCTGAAGTACGCCATTTGATCTACCTTAAGCTGTTAGGATTTCTTTCCAAGGCACTTGGCTCTGATACAAATTATTGGAATAGTCCCAAGGGATAAATGAGGGGGGGGGGGTGAATCAGTTATCATCAAGTTAAATTCTTTTCTCTAATTAATTACAAAATATCATAAGCACATACACATTTAAGATTACACAAAATAGAACACCATAATTTTGGTTACGGGGAAACCAAACTAGGTAAAAACCCCAGTGGGAATTACCACCCACAAAGAACTATACTTGAGTATAATAATCATTGTTAGAAGATCTTACAACCCTGTTAGGAGTTGATCTTTACAAAGCAATAAGTACAGTGACCTGGTTAAGGGTCAGACCCTGTTAGGAGTCTTTTACAAATAACCCTGTTAGGAGTGAGGACTCACTGTCCAAAAGCTCATTTATTAATATGGTGAAGGCTGCAACCTTTAGTAAAACAAATATATACTATATTTGAAAATGAAATGTTTAGGTAGACTTGATTTCTTGATCAGTTCCAATGAATTGTATATACTCTCTGCTTCTTCACATAGATCTTTATCCGATGAATGAAATGTCTTTACTTTCCCAAAACAATCAGCATTCTGTTATGTCCTTTTTCTATTCCTTTTCTTCTCATTCACACTTTGTGATCTTCAAATGAACTAATATAAGTATCTTCTCCAAAAGATATGATCTTTGTCAGCTTTAGGAATCCCTTCAATGCTTCTTTAGTCAGCCAAACCAACCACACAACATAATTAGAACAGTGCAACTCAAATTGAATAGACACATCGCTTCACATAGCCGGCTTCACCAAAATTACCCAAACATCTTGCTTTGGATGAAACATGATTAGGACCTTTGGTTAATTAACTTAGACTCATAACTAAACATGAACTTAAACATGCATATCCCATAGATAGACGCAGCTGAATAGTCAATGAAATTATTGTCGGCTTTCTGAAAATAGTCTTCTGAAACTGTGTCTGGTAAACAGAGTAACATAACTCAACTATTTTTGAACATCTGAATACGCATGTATGTACATGGTGTAGTAACTATGTTTGAAACATAAAAACAACCATGCAAGGCTTCCACATATCAATACTAAAAATTGAATACAGTTCACTGCTATATACTATATGTTGTCATCAATGACAAACATACAATCAACTATTTGCACAGAAGAAAATCTCCAACAAACAATTCATGAACTTGTCAGTTAATATCTTCATTCTGGATTAGTTTTAACCTATGTGGTGCTTTGTTTGGGAAACTAGCTCCAAGAATCAGATCCATACATTGACTGATATCTCTCATTGGTAGAAAACCATCAAGTACATTATCTAAAATTATCTCCTTATACTCAGTGAGTAACTTTTCAACTTATGCAGGAATTTCATCTTCTGGATTCTTACTCAGTTTGTTAGGAATCAAAGCATAATAGATATCATTTCTTTTCAAATCCTTAACAAACTTCCTACCTTCCATCAGACAAAATTTCACAAATGTACATATTTCACCAACAGATTCTTCAACCAAAGGTAACAAAACTTTCTTCTTACCATCAACCCAAATAGAATATCTATTCAATCTCCCATCATGTATAGCATGTATATCATATTTCCAAGGTCTACCCAACAAAATATGACAAAAATCCATAGGCATAATATCACACAACACCATATCATAGTACTTTCCAATTTTCAAATTTACAAAACATTGTTCACTCACCATTAATGTATGTTCATCCTTAATCCAGGAGATCTGATAAGGCTTCAGATGCTTCATCCTCTCCAACTACAAATTTTTAACCATTTCCTCAGATGCCAGATTCTCCAAGCTTCCATTGTCAACAATCACCTTCGAAACTTTGTCTGCAATTCTACATCTGGTCTTGAACAAGATTTTCATGATTAGATCTTGCTTATCCTTTTCACTCCATAGTATTCTTCAGATCATGACATTTCCTTCCTTCTCAGCTTCATTAGGTGACTCTTCTTGCACCAAATCATTTCTACTATTACTGCCTTTCTTGCTTGCATGTGTAGATTCAAAGGATTTATGTCCTTCTCCACAATTGTAACAAGTTATTTGTAATCCTTTTATGCTATAACCACCTCTGGAGTAATTACCTATTCCTCGGTATGAACTTCGACCTTTCCACTCAATCTTTCCTTTATCTTGAGATGTGTCTGAATTTTTCTTGTCTGGTTCAGATCTACTATTTTCACCATGAGATCTACCTCTTCCTCTAGGGAATCTACCACCTCTTCCTCTTTGTCTTTGTTCATATCTTCTATTCAACTTTTCCTCAGTTTTTAGGGAAATTGATATCCCTTCTCAATGCTTTCCATCTTGACCAAAATAATTTCATCTTTTATGGAACTTCTCAAACCATTCAGATATCTTGCTACTCTTTCCACCTCATCTTCAACATGTCTAGATCTGATGTCCAATCTATAGAATTATTCAGTATATTCTTTCATAGATTTATCCTTATGTTTCAAGCTTTGCATTCTCCTAATTAGGTTAATCTGATAATCACAAGGTAGAAACTTGTCTTTCAATTTGTTCACCATCTTATCCCAAACCTTGATTTTGTCTTTACCTTTCTTCTGATCCAATTGCATATGTTCCCACCATAGGGATGAATGACCTTTCAATTTTGTACTTGCAATATTCACCTTCTTATCCTCTACTACATTCTCATATTCAAAATACTTTTCCATCTCAGTTATCTAGTCAATCAATTCATCAAAATCCAATTTTAACTATACTCAGAAGGATTAAACTAAGGTGTGGATTTCAAAATTTTCAAGGCTCTCAGGAATCTCTCTTCTTTTTGATTCATCATAGGTGAAGGTGAAACTTCACCTTGTACCTCTTCAATTTCATCATCACTAACATCATCAAGATGTCTTCCTCTATGCTGGGATGTCTCAACAACTTCCAATATAGAAACCATCTATCTAAGCATATCATCTAGACCTAGATTTTTATTTCCTCTCCCATGAACCATCTTGAATCCCTTTGCAATTGTAGGTCATATCACAATTGTCTACCCTATAACAATACCAAATAGGGTAAAAGTTTACAAGAAGGAACTTAGATCTCACCAATGCTCTGATACCACTTGAAGCAAGGGGATAAAGAGAGATGGGGCCTAGGGCTCTCCCAACCACCAAACCACCTTGCCAAGACAATACAGAAACACAAACCACACAGTGAGAGAAGAAAACACAAAGATCATTTATCATTAATTGATCAATCAAAATCATTACATGCTAGACTGTAAGGCCTTCCCAGTTTTGGCCATATATTCAATGAATTACAATATGATCTTCATACATGCGAGGTCAGAGACCTACTTACAGATAATCTGAATCTTATTCTAGCACTGCTACTTCTTCACTACCTAAACTAAGAACATAGAAGCAAATATATACAAGATACTAACAAGAGAGAGGTCAGTGCTCAAATCCATAAGTGAGACCTAGATGTAGGTCAACACAGATCCCAATGAGAGACCCCAAATCAATTCAGCAATGGAAATTAAATGAAGAAGTCAGCCAAAGATCCAACTCCCAAAATAAGCATCTCGGGCAAAGCATGACCGAGCAATAGAGTGAATCGGGCCAATAACACCCCAAGTAACATGAAAATAGAACCTGGGCCTCAGAAGAGAAATCCGAGCAACAAGAAAATAAACAAGCTTTCCCGAGCGACAGTCCCAAGAAAAAGAAACAAGCAAGCCCAAGCAATAGAACCCAAGCGATAGAGACAAGCATGCCCAAGGAACATAACTCAAGTAGCAGAGACCAACTCGAAACAAGCATTACCAAGCAACGGAGCCTGAGTAATAGAGTTTTTCCCAAGCAGCCTCCAAATTAACTAAAGAACAAAACAACATGTTTTTGGTTGAGAAAGATTTCCAATGAGCCAAGATGCTCCTGAATCAATGCTCACATGATTTCACATTTATTTGACATTTTATTTTAAGAATAAGGGCCTTTAACACTTGGAATACATAAATCATATTGGCATATAAGAAGCTCTTAAAACCAAACACAACCATTTCAAGTTTACTTAACCAAGGGAGTGCCAATGATACTAAACTCAGTCCAAGATAATAATATTAAAAAAATAAAAAAAATGAAAGCCCTTAGATACAATTTTGACCCAAGGACTAAATTGGATAAAAGGTAACACATTAAGAAATTCCAAATCATGAAACAAGTCATTTGCTCATCTCAAACACGTAAAGATATCTCATATTAGATCATGATTTCATTGCATTAAAAACAAATTCAAATAATATAAAGAAAACATTTATATTGAAATACCATTTCTAATTTAATCCATATTTAGCTAATCCTAATATAAAAATATAAATGTTCGAGTCTCAGTATATTTCCAATACATGCTAATTAATTTTTTTATAACTAATAAAAGGTAATTACTAAGGACTCATCATCTTCTCCCTCCTACTTGAAACCTTGTCCTCATGGCTGCATATCTAGAAGATCTTGGTTAATTTTCTTTATTCAAATAACCAAATCAAATCTTTGCCTTTGATATTTTGCATAGGTGTGAGGCCCTGTGTATCCATTGAGTTCCACCATTGTGTGTAATTGATTCTCCAATGTGTTTATAGCTATTTGACATGGTGCATCTAATCTAGGTGAGGACATGATAATGAGGAAGAGTTTGAATCTCATTCTAATCCACTTTTCCTATTGTTCCTCTATTGTTTCTATAACCTTCCTTACCTTAGTTATGTTCCATTCAATATTGGTGGGATATACAGGCCATCTTCTCCTTAAGGGTAAAGGAATAGAGCCAAATATTTCCCTAGAAGCATTTAAGGCTCGATATAGAAGGTGGCTTTGCACATTTTTAAAACATTAGATGTTGCTCTGTAAGTTCCTAATATACACTAGGGAAATACTTAAGACTCTGGCTACAACAATGTAGCACCCTCTAAATGTCATGAAATTGGGAATTTCATCGCTCATGGGAATCCCTAACCTATTTTGTGATTTTATTTTAAGTGTATCTTCCCACTCTATCTGATTTTTCAATAATGAAACAAAATACCTAATCTACAACTCTCCTATATACAAATTCAAGAAATATTGAGGGAAATGACCTATTATAAAACCATGTTGGAAGCATTCAAACATTTGGTTTTGAGTTGCGGGCCACTAAACATAAATTCTTTGAAAAATTCAAAATCATTTTCATAATCCAATTCCCTTTCTAACACTAACTATTTCAATTTCCTTTTAATAAATAACTCCCTAAGGAATATAAGGTACATACCTATTGGCTTCCTCATGGAGACCATGATAAATGCCAACTCAATTTCTTCTTCTGCCAAGTGTTCTGCCTCATCCTTCTCTTTGTTTTCCTTTTCAAGCTCCTTTCCGAGTTGTACATTTTGTTGTTTATAATTCATTAAATTTAGTGACATACTTTGGTAGTGATGTGGAGGTGGATGCTTCATTTTCATTAACTCTTGAAGGTTTCTTCCTCATTTCCTCTTCTTTTCATAAGATTAATTCTTTTATTTTTCTCACCTCATTTGCATTTGATAAATATTTGACATTTACTTTCCTCAATGATTCCTCTATTTCATTTAATTATTTACCTATATTTTTCTACTTCTATGATAGGTTGATGAACTATGTTTTGTACGTTAGCTAGATCCTTATCCAATTCCCCTTCCCTCTTTCTTAGGCCTTCCTCATAAGCCAACACTCTTCTCCTATGTTCTTTCATTTCTCTTTCTATTCTAGAGATAATTAGGGCATAATTCAACTTTGCATCCTCCTCCTTTTTCCTTCTAATTTCATCTAGTGTGGGATCTTCTTCTATCACTAGCTCTTTTCCCTCCCTATAGATAAAGATAACAGGAGGATATGGTGATATTTGGTGATTTGGTCAGTATGAAGATGAAGATGAAGGTTCATGATGTTGAGAAGAGGGTATTTCTTTACTAATCGACACTCCATGGCTACTAGTATTATTTTTTGTGAATTCCTCCAAAGCTTCTACTTCCTTTGTAATATATGTTTCCTCAAAACTCTCTTCCTTTAATATTGGTACATTATGAAAAGGGGAATTAACTGGTGAATGAGAAGGGGAATGGTGACCAGAGTCATCTAAGAAATAATCCTTTATATATATATATATATATATATAAAACCAAAAGTACTTTTGAGTGCCCTTCAACATGGGATTCTTCTATGGGTTTCTCTACAAGGTATTGAATAGCTTCAATGAAAGGTATTGGTAGACAATGTGGGAGAGATAAAGCATTCATAACTATAGATTTAGCTCAAAGAATAAGAAGGATATAATCGAGATTGGCTGCAATATACACAAATAAAAGAAGGGAAGTTCTTCTTGAATATGTAACTAATGAAGAAGGATAAGTGACTCAATAAACCCAAGGACATGAAGAATAGTTAATTAGTAATGCAAAGACTAGACTTCTTAAAGCCATTATAAATATTGGATGTACACCTAGATTAGATACACCCTATTACAGTGGAATCTTGAATGGTGAAGAACTCATATATTGGATTGCAAAGTTGGAAAGATATTTTGATTATGAATCTATAGAAGAATCCAAGAAGGTAAAATTTGCCTATACAAGGTTAAAAGGCCATGCAACTTTATCGTGGGACTATGTATAGACTAAAATGGAAAGATACAATTAAAAGTTGGAGTAAAATGGTGTCGAAGTTGAAGTCCTAGAGCTTACCTTTAAATTATTAGAGGAGTTTATTCAAAGGATTACAAAAATTGAGACAAAAAGAAGTAGATGTAAAGGAATATAATGATTAGTTCTACAAATTCACTATAAGGGCTGGACATGAAGAAGCTGGCCTAAAAAATATAGCAAGGTATGTTAATAAACTACATTTAAATATTCAAGATGAAATTTGTTTTTTGAACTTTAAAAGCATTGAAGAATCCTATAAAAGTGCTTTAAAAGGTATAAGAGAAGTTATCTAGTAGGCAAAAAAATAATTCAAGATGAAGAGGATGGTCTACTATTGAAAAAGAACAAACAAATATGTGGCAAATAGTAGCAAGGAATAACAAGCATGTGAATAAGAAATCAAAACTTCACAAAATAATATTTATTTCAATCCAAGTGTGAGAGGAAGAGGTTTTTTAAGAGGAAGAGGTTATTATGGAATGGGTAGAGGAAGAAATTTTATAGGTTTGTGCTATCAATATGGAGAAGTTGGGCATAGGGCATTTGAATGTCCTGAAGTAAAACATGACAATAGTAAATAGAGTGTAGCTAGAAATCATGTTGCATAAGAAGATGTAGAAAAACTTTTATCACCTCAACATACAGAAGAACCAAAACAAGAAGAATCATTGATGTTCAAGACAGTGTTATTAAAACCAGAGAAGGAGAAACAAGACCATGGATAAAGAATAAGTTTATTTAAGATTGTGCGCAAATTAGGTGAAAAGTGATGCAAGGTAATTATGGAAAGTTGTAGTATAGATAATTTAGTGTCACAATAAATGGTGGAGAAGATTAAATTGAAGAGGAAAAATCATCCCAACCCCTAAAAATTTTCTTGGTTGCAAAGAAGTCATCAACTCTTGGCGAGCAAACAATGCTTAGTTAAGTTTCAATTGGAATTAACAAAGATGAAGTTGTGTGTGATATAATGCCCATGGATTCTTTTCATTTTCTTTTGGGTAGACCCTAAAAATTAGATAGATAAGCTATTTACAATGGAAGATAAAATACATACACTATTGTGAAGGATGAAAATAAATTTACTTTAAACTCTTTAAAAGAAACTTTTTGGTCATGTTATATGTTTGAGAATAGAAAAATGGATCTTGAAGGTTGCAAAAAAAGTTTGGAGTGATCTACATGCAATAGTTAAGGGCAAGGAGAGAAGTGATATTGAAATAATTTTTTCAAAGATGAAAAAGAATGTTTAAGAGTGAATTCTAAATATGCTAATTTCAAGAGTAAATTTTAGAAGTTTCAAGCTAGAGATTTGGTATTTTCTCATGTATAAAAGGAAAGATTAATGAAGAGGATTGATGATGAGTTCAAATGGGGAGCACTGGGACCATGTTAGGTCTTAATGGAATGTGCAATAGATATTTATGAAAAAAAAAAATTCCAAGAGGAGTAAATATTTCAACAAACTATAAAGAAGAGAATTTGTACCCTTTTAATGAAGGAAAAATGAATAAGAAATTAAAGAAGAATCAAAAGGGTGAAGAGATTTTTTGGGTCAAAATAAAAGATGGGATTTTAGTCCCAAGATTCTCCAAATGTCCTGGTTATATTTCTTCCTACTTGAAGAGTTTATTGTTGGGGAATTCAATTTTGTTTAAGGAAAATACACATTCTAGAAGTGATAGTTACAACTGGAAAAATGCTCCCCATTAGAAGTCAACATTTTCATTAAAGATTTTGTAGAAATTGAAGTGGCAGAGTGAGAGGCTAATGCTGGTAGATACAGTTGGTGGCTTGGAGGATATTTTTGGCTTGGAAGTGATTCTAAGGATTGCATTCATTTTCCTATTCTTAGTGTTTGTTCAGTGACGACTATTGAGGGACGACTTGGCATGCCTTAATAATTTAGTATTTTTTCCATTTTTGGCTAGAAGGAACCAGCTGATGAGGGGAAGCTATTAGTCTTATAAGAAATTGATTCACCCCCCCCTTAGTGTCTTATAAGACTAACAATTGGTATCAGAGCTAAGTTCCATTGAAGAAACCTGACAACTTGGAAAGGATCCTTAAGGCAGATATGGAGGGTTTAAGATATCAAAGGCAACTTGAGAAGCAACTTGCAGATTTTGAGAAATTAATTGAAAGGATGAAAGAAAAACTCCAACAATCAAGAGAAAAGAGAAATGAACTTGTTGAGCAAATTGAACAACTATCTGAATAAATGGATCTGAGGAATTTGAAGTAGCTTTGGAAGAATTGTCCAAGGAGAATGAGCAGCTGCATAAAGAAAAGAAGAACATCAAAAGAAAGTTAGAAACTTTGTCAATCAGAATAGGTGTTGATAGACTTATAAGGCATTTAGAGGGGGGGGGGTGGTGAATTAGTGCAACCATAGATCTACAATTGTTTTTCATAAACTTCCAAATAAACCAACATGAAAAGGTAAATGTAACATAGAAGAAAAGTAAAACATGCATCCACAAATGTAACATAAGGACACCAATATCTTTGTGTGGAAATCCTTGTTAGAAGGAAAAACCATAGTGGGAATTTGTACCCACAAATCTCACTAATGCAGCAAAATATCTACCCTATTAGGAGCATTACATCACCCTGTTAGGGGTACACCTTGTTAAGAGTGTCTATAGCCATGTTAAAAGCTATTAAAAAGTCCTATTAGGAACTACCTGATTAACAGATTTAAAACTCCTTCTTAGAGTCATCATGTTAAAGTATTTAATCTTCATACCTATTAGGATCCTGTATAGCCTGTTAGGAGTAACCTTGTTATATGATTTTGATCACAAGCTTGTTAAAACTTGCTTGAGTAGAAAACTAAAAGAATAACCTGATGATGACACCTTCTTCTTGATAGATCCACTTCTATACTGCTCATTGTGTTTTTTTGGTCGCTCTAACACCTCTAACACACTTCTGCACTTCATCTTCAACAATCACAATCATAACACCATGAATTAACCACACCAACTTAACGATTTTACATCCTTTTATATACTTTTTCAAGTTTATCATAAACCCTAAAATGTATTAAAAGTCAGCTCCAAAAATTGATTCAAATTACATAAGTTACATTGTTTAATGTTGTCCCTCAACAATACAATACTCAAAATGATTGGTCTATGAATTTGACTTCTTTGTTGAATCAATTTATCCAAGTGTACTCAAAATTTTCATTGTTCTTGCCGATATCATTGGTGTTTGCCTCAAATGTCAGCTTGTACATTGAATCTTCTTAAGTGATCATAGATGTAGGTAAACATGGTTTTGTAGGTACTTCCTGACTGGTCACACCATCTAAACATTCAATATTATCATTGCTCATCGAATTTACCAATATTGTGTGTGTTATCATTGATATAGGGACCACTTAGAAAAATCATTATACAATCAACTTCATCATTAGTATATCAAATCTGACCCGTGAAACAAAATTTTTGCTAGCAATGAAAACACTACAAAATCCACTACATGATCATCTTCATCATATGCCAACAATCTACCCCTTTTGCATTGATGGCAAGTATGCTTAGGAAAAATTTCTAAGTGTCTAACTATGCAAAAATGAAATCAATCAAGTACAAAGATTATTGAAAAAATAACTCCCCCTAAGGTAATTAAAACAAGATCATGCAGTTCCATGTAACATATTTCACTGCTATATCTATACTACCCCCCCTTACAAATACTTAGGCAATTTTAACACTCTATACTACTCCGCCTTTCACAATAATGACAAAGGTATTACAATAGATAACCAAAAAAAATATTGATTGATAGAGAGTAGCATATACCTATTACAATCTATTGAATACAACACTGAAATTGGTCTTTCAAACCTGTAGATTATTCTCCCATATCTTCTTGAATTTTCTATGATCACTATTTGACCGCATATCAGATAGGATAACTCCTCCAATACATCCATTGTGCTCATATCGGGTAGGGTTGTAGACACCTAAAATTGTTCATTCACACTTTAATATTAATTCTTATTAATATTTTCCTTTAACATTATAGTTGATTTTAATTAATTAACTATATTTTTATATTCCTCTATTTATTTAATTAAATTAAATTAAAATAAATAAATTCATTTTCCCTTTGTATTTAAATTTTATTTAAATACTATAATCTAATTCACTCGTCAACCTCATATCACTATCCAATTCACTCGTTAACCTCATATCATTCTATCCAATCCTAATCTAATTCATCTTCATCTTCATCCAAAACCAATCCCCCTTTAGTCATTCACTTGTCTCCAAACATCCCTCATCTATCTTTCATAGTTCATCCATTCTTGTTTCAACTCTTCATTTACATCATCTTCTCCATCCAAATTTTTGTAAAACCTTCCACTTTTGGCTTAGGAGCACCATTGTCTACATTGGACTTCATCAATCAATATGAATCCTAATCTTTCATACCTTCATCATATTTCCATTAGCAAACAAATTAATCTTGTCACTTGAGAACATCAATCTGTCTTGAGTGGTCAATCTAATCCTATCTTGCTCAAGATCATAAGTCTATATTTGAGTAGGAAAAATCATCCTCATTAATCCTTATTGTTCGCACCTCATTGGATCCTATTTCACTAAGGTTTGTCTTTAACCTTCATCATCAATAATTATCAATCCAATCTTGAGACTTTCTCTCTTAATACAATCAATCAATCACATATCCAATCATTCAATCAATCCTTTTACCAATCATCATCAAATCAAACTAACCTTTGGGGCCCTATCCTCATATCAAAAAATCCAAAAATATTTCTCCTAGTCCAACATTACCCCTTCTTTCCAAACATCCCTCATTTATCTTTTAATCTTATCCATTATCAATCCTAATCTTCATCCTAATCTTCTTCTAATCCAAATCAAAACTCCCTTTCAAACATCATGAACCCAAATTGGATTCACATAGTGGTCAATGAACTTCAAATGCAATATGATAATCATCACCCTTCAATCCAACCAACCTATCACACACCCCCTAACATCCATCATATCCTACTTTATCTCATATTGCTTATCATTCTTCCACCTTTGACAAGTTAAATACATCTCACTATCCTGCTTTTACATATGATCTCCTTTTCCAAGAGGTCCAAGAACTCCAAAGCATTATACTTGACATGCATAAGAAAAAGTTTCCCTCTAAAGACATATCCCTTTCCTCTTCTTCCCAAGTTAATAATCTATATCCCCATCTAATTCCTATCTTTCATCTACCGCTATCTTCGTCCTACTCCCAATCCTATGCCTACATATAATTCTAATCCTCCAAAGTACTTATCATCCCCTAGGAAGTTCTTTAACTGGGTTGACAAAATTGAAAAGAGGTATCAATCCCCAAATCTAGGCAAAGTCATCCAATCCCCTCCAGTAATTAACCCATGTCCCAAGAAAATTCATTCATCTCCCTTATATGAAGACATACCCTTGTCTCCTAATCCTCCTAAATCCTTAGTTCCCACCAACTTCTTTAGTGATCAGATCCATGAAGTAGAAAAGAAGCATCGATGCTCAAATCCAACAGAAGTCATCCAATCCCCTCAAGAAATTAACCCATGTCCCAAGAAAATTCATCCATCTCCCTTGAATGAAAATATATCCCCATCTCCTAAGCCCCATGTTTCTTTCATCCTTCCATCTACCCCTATCAGGTATCTTCCTCTTTCTATTATACCAAATCTAAACCTTCTACTCCATCCATCACACCATCACCACAAGCCACAAAACATCAAGACCCTATTCCAAAGCATGAAAACATGGATTCCTCTCCTTCTCTAGATCTAAGAATTCCCCCATCTAATGACCCCTCTCCATCCTTGACACTTTTCCAGATGAAGATCCTAGCCTTCCATATCAAGCTCCCCTTTTCTTTCTTAATCCTACTCATGACACTATTCCCAATCATGAGAAAGACTTCCCTTACACCTTTCCATTAGAATCTTTCACCCTTCCATCCCAAGATTCCCCTCATGATCCCATCCCTAATCAAGATCAAGACATCCCTTTTACTTTTCCATTTGAAGATTCAAGCCTTCCATCTGAAGATCCTACCCCATCCAATGATCCCACTCTATCCAATGATCCCTTTCGTGTCCTATCCACTAATCCCTCTCCATGTCAAGATCACATAACTTCATCTCCTAAGTCCATCTCCTTTAATGACATCCTCCTTCCAAATATCCCATCATCCCTCCCAATCCACCACATAATTCTCACTTAAGTAAAGATCAAAGTCCCCTTTAACTTCCATGTAATCCTAATTCTCCATCACAAGATCCTAATCTCCCACCTAATCCTATTCCTCCTTAATCTCTCATTGTTCCTATTAAGGAGCCTCTCGGGGACAAACAAAATCCTACACTTGATGGCCTTGGTGATATTGTTCACTCTACAAATGCTTATGTCCCCTTTACACCTTATATCCCTTCATTCAAGTGTAAGCATATCCCTTCATTACCTTCCAAATCCATTTTGGGTCCCTATGTCCCTAAAGAAAATCCCTCATCCCTTCCATCCATTTTGGGTCCTTACTGTTGACCCAATGTTAAGATAATGGAAAGGATGTGTATTGAGAGGGGAGGGGTGAATCAGTACCCTTAAAAACTTTTAGACAACTCTTTGCATTCATTGTACTGTATTAACTGACTGAGTAGATTGTTTAATCTAAATATATAGTATCAATAATAAAATGTAAATGCATGTAAAATAAATATAAAAAATAAAAACAATTAAGTACTCTTGACACTAATATTTTGGTATCGCAGAAAACCCTTGTTAGAAGATAAAAACTGTGGTGGGGATGAGACCCACAAAACTTCACCACTGCAATAATAAAGGTATCCTATTAAAGCTTTACAAAATGATCACTTTTGATGATCTTACACTGTTAGGAGTAATAAAAAGATTGACTAGGTCTACCTCATGGGAGGATTTAGCAACACAATCTATGTGTGCACTGGGTTAAGAGATTTACAAAAAGACTGTTAAGTCTACTCTGTTAAGAGATTTAAGTATCTATTACAATTGTTAGAGAGTAACAGAAAGTTGATCTAAAATATATACAATCTCAAAATTTTTGATACAGATCCATTAAGTTCATATAAAACATATCACCTCAATGTGAATGATAATGCCTTCTACTATGTTCTGCTCAGTAGCCTTTCCTTAGTAATGAAAAACTGAATACTGCAATGTGGTCTTTGTCCTTGAATCCCTTGTCTAATATTTGATGTCTATAGTATGTTAGTTAATTGTTCATTTCTTGATCAACATCACACTTAAGAAAATTGAAATCTATACATTTATATATATCAGATGATATGACCTAATTAGGGTTCAACATTTACATCCTTACCCTAAGATCAACGGTTACAAAATTTAAATTGATCAAATAAACATAGGAGACATAAACAATAAATGTTGGAAATCCATAATTAATGTCCTCCTTGATTGTGTAAACCGTTATCTAGGTCGGCTCAAAAGTTGTTACTTAGATTACTCTTCCATAACAAAATTTTATGTGGACTATGTTCCACTTGGTTAATGTTGTTTCTCAGTGCTCAGTGTATACTGTGTATCTCATTTATACTGGCATTCAGTTATGCTTGTGTAGCTTGGTGTTGTCTATGCTCAGTATAGTCTATTTACTCAGGTATCACTATATTCGGTTAACTGTGGGCATGATTAGTGCTCTTAGTTAACTCTGCACTTCGGTGATAAATACCGACTGTCTATTATGTCTTCTTGATAACTAATGAGAACTTCAATGTGAAATTGGAGTAACATTCTCCCCCTTTGGTATTAGTATCAAAAACTTGGTACGATACATGATGACTTCCCCTTTGTACATGTTCCCCCTATGTATATACTTGGTATATGTATATGAATAATATGATTGTAGTATCTTCCTTTATGATACATATATACATACATTTCCCCCTTTTTTGAAATAATGAAAAAGTGCATAACTTACAATTTGTCAAAAATATTGGGATGGGTATTCTTGATATTTTCCAATAAGTTCTCTCATTCCTCCTTTAAGTGGTCAAGGGTGAGTAGCTCTAATTGTAGATGGGCATGCATATTATATATGCTCTCTGTTACTGATAAGTCCAGGGTGGCAATGAGATTATTTTCTTGAGTCACATGTTTTTGCATCATTTCTAAATGTTGTAGTAATGTAACTTGGAGCTGGATTACTTACTCTCTGATTGCTTCCTCTTCTTTCTTCAAGTCATGTCTCAACCGCTGGTTCTGAAGTATCTTCTTATAATGCATCTGTAATGTAGTTGGCTCAGTTGATAGACTCTGTGCACTAGCCTGTAGATCTTGATCTATTTGCTTGAGTTTTTCACTAATATCGATAGTGAAATGGTCTAGTATGCATAATTGCTATAGAGTAGTAATGGCTTGGGATATGATAATTTCTATATCATTTACTAATTCTGATAGAGTTACCTTGTGTACTGCCACTGCTTAACTGATTTTCTCTGTGACTTTGTATTGGATCTTCTTCTCTGCTCTTTCCTCTAGTTTATTCTCGGCATCTATATCATGATTATCAATGGCCTCTATGAGAAGCTCAAGTTGTTCCAGTATGGGGGCTCATTCATCAATTTTAATATCTAGTACGACTTGCATTAAGATCTCTGTTTCCTTTTCTAGGACTTGTGCACACTTTAATTCTAATCTAAGCTTGTCTTGTGCAGCTTTTATGGTGCAAAGTTCACCATATTTCTTCAGTGATTCAGGATCAAGGGTCTTAGGATCCCATTCAGGAATCTCTATGATTTCATCTAGGGTAACTAAATCCTTATTTCCTTTCTTCTTCTTCTTACCTTGACTACTTGAAGATGGTGATAGAGCTAGAGTAACCTAATTCTTTTGCTCATTTTATGACTTTACTTGCTCGGTACTCAGTGTGAGTACTTGGTGAGGTGCCTCGGTAACATACCTTGTGTTGGTAGTATAGTTTTCTACTATTTTATCAGTTGTCTCAATGTTACCTTCACCTTTTTATTCTGTAGGAGCATCAATGGTATCTTTTTGAGTATCATCTTGTTTGGTTTCACAACTATGCTCGGTCTCTTTACTGTGATCTTTACCCTTGTCTTCATTTGTATCAGTGATTTTCTTGGGTTAATTTTTCTCTACTTCAATTTCTATCTCTATTTCTTTAACCAACATAGGAAACTATCCTGGTGTAGTAGCTCGGGCAACCTGTGATGTATCTTTCTCATCAATAGTCTCGGTTGCACTGATAAGCTCATCTTCTTTGGCCTTTTCATCTAGATATCATTCTGGTACATCAATTATTGTGATATTCGGGTGACCTAAATTGGTCAGGAGTGTAGGAATACCATCTAACACATTATCAATTGTTGCATCATCAATTTTCATAGGTTCTATACTTGGTCCAGTAGATGCAACATCAGTTATCTTCTTGGTATCCTGGTTATCCTCAGATAGATTCAGCAGTGTCTACCATATTATGGTTCTCTCAACATTGACTTCCATCATATTTCCTTGTAATATATTCAGAGTTCTCTATTTCTTAGGAATTTTCTTTGCATACTTCTTCATGATATCTTGTATCTCATCAACTATGCAATCTGCCATAATAAGTGTGAGAGTTGCTTCTCTCATCTATTTATTGGTTTGTAGAGCATATGTCCATCTTTCAGATATCATATCATATAACTTAGTTGGTATAGAAGTAGCAAACTCAACTGGAAATTATTTCAAGTTTATCATCATACCTATTATTTCTTCTTCAAGTTTGCTCTGGTTCTTAGTAGTTAGATCAGCAAATGCTTGTAGCTTAGGATGTTCTAATTGTCTGGTTGTCTTGATTGCTTCTGTAATCTCGTCAATAGATTGAGCTAGCTTATTCTGTACAACCTTGAATTTCTCTGGATTGTCATCAGAGTCATCCTTGTCATCTTTGTTCCTCAAATATCTCCTCTTTGGTCTTGGACCTATAGTCTTCTTTTTCTTTGACTGGTAAGTGAACTTCAGTGATGGATTGGTTATTTTAGCTACACCTTTTTTCAAAGGTGATGAATCTTCTTTCACTATTTGTGATCTTGTCTTCGGTGAAGACTTAGTCTCTATCCCTTTGCCTTGTTTGGCCTTTGGTGCCTTGACTGGTGTGTCATCTGATTTGATGGCATCAGTGTCATTATATGGTTCATCTGGTTAACCGAATGAGGTATGCTGCTCAGTTTCATCATCAAATTTATCCAAGTCCTCATTTGTGATAGAAGGTTTCCTTTTCAATGTTTTTACTATTTTGGTCTTTTTTCGACCCAATTATTGTACCTATAACTGAATTTTTATATGGGTCTTTGCCTCTTCATAAGTTCCAAATCTCATGGAAGATTTGTCAATAGGTTCATTCAATAATTTCTCAATTGCATCGGAGGAAACATCAATATCTAACTCATACTCCATTGGAGGTAGCCATGCAGTCCTCTGATCTACTACTTTTATCAATGTTGTATCTATATCTACTACAAAACAAATATTGTCTTGGTATTTATCTAGTAGTTGTTGTGGAATCTGGGATCTCTTTTCCATTCTGGTTTTAAACTTGGAAAAATACTCATTCATTACTGGTTCAAAATTCTGACCTAGACTGGTGATCATTTCATCTATTTGTATAGTAACCGGTCTATCTATCTTCCATTTAAATTTACCAATTGATGGGAAGAAGTTTTGCATATAGAAGAATGTGCATAGTAATAAGGAACTAAACTTACATGTGTTTGTCTTTGTTGACCTAATGATTCTCATATTCTCCTCAAATTGCTTCTGCAATAGCTCAGAAAGATCAAGTTGTAGAACCTTCTTCACTATCTTGTAAGCTATATCCACAACTCTGCATGGTATGCTATTAGGCCTGCTAGATTGAAATATCTTATACCCAATGGCATAAGCACCGAATCTCAATTCAACATCCCTTATATAGTTGACCTTCAAGCCTCTATCATCCCACTCGACTCATGTAAGCTTCTCCAAATCAATTCTCGGTAGGTGTCTTATGGATTTGGCTTTGTCACATATTGGATATCATGTAACTGCATGAATGACATGCCTGGTTATCTATTTAGGTTCATCTAGCCATATCTTTCCATCATTTACTCACCTAAGTGCAATGTAGATCCACTTATTCCTAAAGTCCTTCAGTAAATCTAGGGCACGAGTTAACCCTTTAACCTCTAAGTGTTTGTGGTCTTCCTTCAGCTTTCTATCTGTGCACATTGTTTGATAAGTAGACATAAACTCAAAATTGTCGATTTCTCCAATCTTGCAGTGGATACATGCATGCACGTCTTGCACTAACAAAACCCTAGGTAGAATAGACAAAAATGCACCTTTATTATTCGGTTGTGCTATGACTTATGGATGGATCTTGTAGTTAGGTTATGTGCAGGTAGAGTTCTTGATCATAACAACCTTCTTTGCCTTCACCAGCTTAGCTTGCTTTGTGCAGGATGAAGATGCCATGGTTCTGAATATTTAGGGCTTCCATAAAATGATGATCAATTGAATCGATGAGTTCAAAAATGCACAATAACTGACCTTTGTATACTTGAAATGTGTTGAAATCTCTATTGAATGCTCGAATAAACTTTTCCACACTTTTCTCTCTGTCCTCTGTTCAGTTCCGTGATCGCGTTGTGAGAAAAAGAGCTCACATCGACCAAATTTATAGAAAATATCTTAGGATGGTGCATTAAATGTGATTCACCAACTACTCAGTGAACAAACAATAAGCTTGGTTAACACTATCAATGCTTCAGCTTGGTAAATGGTACAAATGCTTAGTTGTCATAACAACTCGGTTGTCTCATCACATTTTCACCGACTGACAGTTTAAAATTGGTACATATTAATCGACTAGACTAGATCATAGTAATCAAATATGAAATGCCACTGTGCATCTTTATTCATGATGATTTGGCATATGTGCAATAAATATAGGAACTAATGTAAGATATAGCATTGCAAAACATAGTTCCATACCTGATTGTATTGCTCAGTTGGAGAAGATGGAGCCACCTAATCCATTGGATGAGGTGTCTTCAACTATTGTACTTGGTCCTAAATTATCATTTGATGCTCTTATCCACATTTGATTTCTGATCCTCGCAATTTCATCAATTATATTGCCATTCCCATAAGTGTTTATTCGGTTTGCACAATCTCTGCTTAAGTGACCAACTTTTTGATAGTGAGAACATGTCATGCTAGAGTTTGACCAATTCCTACATTTGATTCTCCATAGTCTCATATAGTTTTCTTCTATACGTCCATATTTTCCACATGATTCACAATTGCTCCAAGTGTTTCAATCCCATGTAAAAGCATTTCCTTGTCTTTGTCCTCACTTTGATTGATAACTTCTCTTGCTTCACATGAGTCTATTTTCTTGGTCACAAGAGTGAAGTATTTTGCATATTTCTAGCCTTCAAGGCTCATGTTGAGAAGCAATCAGGGAAGAAAGTCAAGATTTTATGCATAGAAAATGGAAGGGAATATATGTATTCTATAATTGAGGACTTTTATCTATAGCATTCATTTTCCTACACTTGAGGGGATTGATCTATAGCATTCATTTGCCTACACTCCACTATAGAATGGTGTTGTAAAAAGAAAGAATAGAACCCTTAAGGAGATGGCTAGCTACATGATTCATGTCAGGTCTCTTGATCCATATTTTTAGGTAGAAGCATAAATTGTGCCACACACATCCAAAACTAGGTTCCCCACAAGGCTTTGAATAATATCACTCCTTTTGAAGCTTGGTGTTGTAGAAAATTGGTTGTGATACACTTCATTGTATTTAGTTATCTAGCTTGGGCACAAATACCTCCACAAAAATGCAAGCCATTGGAGCCTCAAAGTAAACCTTGTGTATTTGTTGGATATCCTAAATGTGTGAGGGAATATAGGATTATGGATCTAGAGAAACATGTGATGTTTATTGAGAGGAGTGTTCACTTTGAGGAAAGCTCTCCCAGCTTGACCTCTACTCCTCATCATCCTTCCTCCATGGTGGAAAGTGATGATAGTGATTCAAATGGTGATTCTACCTCAACCCCAACTCACAAGATTACATATTTATAGGGTCTACTTGTAGTTGAGGATACTCCTTGATCTTCTACAAGACCTCATTGGGTTGGACAAACTCTTGATTTAGTAGGTTCTTTTGTAGGGGTTCCTTTAGAAACTTGAAGGACAAGGTCACAACATCAACATCTTCCACATGCTTACATTGCTACAGTTTTATCTCCTTAGGATTCAACGCAGCTAGATAGACTTTTTCTTCCACACATAACTTCATGGGATGACTACTTGACATACATTGCAGGTTTTTTATGGAGTCCTACATTGCATATTAGGGAGACATCATTGATTATATTCATATTATCTTTAATGATAATGATCCTTTCTCCGTTGTTGCTAGGGACCACTCTGACCCTCTTGTTCATTCTCCATATGATCATTCTTTCAAGTTTGATGTGATTATGTATCCTTATGTACAACATTTAAAGGAGGTCTCTTTATCTTCATAGAAGACATTTGGGTCTTTGAATCATTTTCTAGATTCATCCTCATTAGACCCTAACTTGTCTTTTTCAATAGTGTGGACTAATACACTTGATTTGGAGGGGGCATCGTTCAACATCAACATGGAACACTAGAGAAATTTTTAGGGACTCCATACATTTTGAGATTTCTTCCTATAGATCGGGGAGAAATTTCTCATACACCTTTGGTTTTGTTTCTTATTAAGGGGAGGAACAATATTCATTGTTAATGGACAAATTTCTATATTCATCTTGGATCATCTATTACTAGTGTACATTCTACATTGAGGAGAGGGGGGTACTTGGTCTCCCTTATTCTCTCTTATTGGGGGGACTTACTCCTTTCTCAAGGTTTTGTCCTTATCAAATTTATTTGAGAGTTATTTTATGTATTCATCTCTCTTTTGGAGGATATTTTTTTCCTACTAGGTTTTCTCCGTTTCTCCGCTTTGTGAGAGATTGCATTTGCATTGGGTAGATAACATGGACTAGTAGTTGGGACTCATCTTGCATTTTGGGCTTGAGTTTGCATTCCCCTAAGTTTCTCTTAAGGGAGGGCGTTGGTGTAATTAAGTATTCACCTATTTGCACTTTACTTAAGCTTACTTAGGATAATGCATTACATAAAAGTTTGCATTTGAGACACTTAGGAGTTTGCACATTTAGTTGCACACAATGTAGGAGAAATTCCACTTTAGGTGGTGATAGAAGATATCAAATTTCACTTTATGTGTTGTCTCCACCTTTCGTGAACTTATCACTTATCATCCTCCACATGTTGCACATACTTCATTGCAAAATGGAAGATGATCCACCTTTGGTGGACATGTGATTCCATGTTGTGTGGGTGATCAATTGTCTCCTCCTTATTATGGTCTCTCATTACTCATCCCATATAAGAAAACACATCTACGTTGTACTCATATATTTTCCTTCATTTATTGTATCATTGATGAGAATAAATTTTATTCTTGTCCATATTGTTTAGCCTATAGATCTTGGATTGTTGCTATAGGAAAATTCTTACAAATTGCATAAGCAATTTGATTTCATACTACAGTCATAATAAGTTGTCAGAAAAAGATTTGAAAGGATCATTCATATTATTTAATGACATAATGTATATGTGTGTGTATATTTGTACATGTATATATGTATATGTATATGTGTTTATGTATATGTATATGTATATGGATATTATATATGTATATATATGTATATATGTATATGTGTGTATATATATATGTATATGTATATGTATATGTATATATGTATGTATACACACACACAAGTTGATGGGTGAGGTCATTGTTGTCATAATACACATCATTTAGTTAGTCATTGTCGATTTGAGCGTGTCTAAAGTTGTCTGCGGTAAGCTTGTTTTGGATTGGGAGGTCTTTGTTATGGATGTTGTGAATTTTATCTCAGTTAGGCTATATTAGGAGTTACCATGTAAATTCCCAAATTAAATATTTCTTTAATTATGAATACAAAATTCTACGCCTTACCCACTATCTTAACTTATATCTGACTATGTAGTTCAAATATGAAACACTAAAAGAGGGGTAAATTTTTATTGAATACCAAAGAGTACAGGACAATAGAGGAAACAAAGAGCACTAAAGAGCTTTATCCTGGTCAAAAAGTTGAGCCATCTTATGAGATAAATCAGGGGGAAGCATCCTATGATCAACAATATTCCAATCCAGTGTGTGCTTGAAAGCCCATTTAGCCAAGCAATCAGCCACACCGTTCCACTCCTGAGGGATATGCAGAAAAGACACAGATTCTAGAGAATTGCATAACTGAATGATCTATTGAATAACTAGAGCCAAATGCCAATCCACATCCACAAGGTTCCATCTATTCAATAAATTCACTACCACCTGTGAGTCTGTCTCACAAGTAATTCTTCTCCAGCCACGTTGACAACATTGTTCCATTGCAACCAAGATAGTAAGGCTTCCATGAGGTTATTTGTATGGTAACCCTTGTAGATAGAGAAAAATAAGTAAACATCACCAGAGCTATCACGCCCAGCTCCCCCAATGCTAGCCAGTCCAGGATTTCCCTTAGAAGAACCATCAGTGTTGATTTTAAGAACTCTAGACTGGGGAGGAGTCCAATGCCCCTCACGATTAACACACTGAGAGTGCTGCCTGGCTCTATTCCTAGCGCATCTATGGGGCAAAGAGGGAGCACTGCCTTGAAGAGGAAAGGAACAACATGAGTAAATACTAGCATCTCCAGGGTCCAAACCTCCACAAAAGTCACATTTTTCTAGGAGGGTTTCATGAAGAGAATGAGCAATTTTCCCCCATAGGTGCCTAATCCCCAGCTGCACATCATGAAAGATCCTCCTATTTCTCTCAAGCCAAACATGCCATAAAATAAAGGAAGGGCCAATAGTCCAAGTAACCTGAAGAAAAGAGGTCTTGGAAGGGGGATGGCCCAGACGGTCCCAAAACTCAGACAAGGAAGAAACATGCTAGCACAAGCATCCCCACACACTCCACTAGAAGTGCCAAATCTGCTTGACAACAGAGCACTAGAAAAAAGGTGGGAAATAGTATCTTCACTATTGTGACATAAGACACAGATGGAGGGCCCCTAGAAGCCTCTCTTGTAGAGATTCTCCCAAGTAAGACATCGATTGTAAACCAGAATCCAGAGGAAAAAGTTACACTTAGGCCAAGAAAAGCTATTCCAAGCTTTCTTCCACCAAGAAACCTCCACCTCACCAAACAATTGCTTAGTCAGTGCAAGGTACCCTAAAGAAACATAATAATTGCCAGAAAAAGCACCTCCCCAAGCCAAAACATCAGGTTCCTATAAAGAGCTGTACTCTCTAGAAGCCAAGATCTGAGAAAGCTCCAACCGATCCCCCAGAGAACCACTCGGTGGCCAATCAAAAGAATTCTTCCATCTGTAACCAACAACAAGGCCCAAGTTATGAGCCTCCTTATAATGAGCCACCTTATTCCATCTATCAGAAAGGAAAAAATCACAAAGAGGCTGTAAGTGTGGATGAGAGGATAAGAGAGGAGGATTCCCATTCTAGGAATCACTCCAAAACAAAGCCTTAGTGCCTCTGTTACAAATCCAAAAAAGACTTCTCTTCACCAGGTGAACACCAATCTTGAGGGTATTCCACACCATAGAGCCTCTTCCCTCAAGAGGAAACCCAGAAACATCTAAGGGTTCAATGCCAGGTAAATACTTGTGTGACAAGATAGGAGCCCAAAGCTGAGACTGACTGGAGCACCAACACCAATAGAGCTTGGCAGCAAGAGCTTGACTGCACAAGATAGAAGAACAAAGGCTAAGGCCTCCTTCCTTTTTTGACCTGCAGACAGTATCCCAATTGATGAGGCTCCATTTAGAATTTTTCAAATTGCCACTCCAAAGAAATTGGCGAGAAAGAGCATCAAATTCCTTAAGAAAATATGTCAGGGCAGCCTAAACCATGCTTCTGTATATAGGAAGGGCCTGAATCATAGATTTTAGGAGAGTCACCCTACCAGCAGTAGAGAGCCACCTATGATTCCAATGATTGAATTTTTTTTGAAGCTTGTCGAGCAAGCTCTACCAGAAAATCCTAGGCTATCTTCCCACCACAATAGGGACACCCAGGTAAGTCAGAGGGAGAGACTCAATCTAAAATCTCAAGATATTAGCAATCCTCGGCTGAATAGGCTCAGGAGTGTTGAAGAAAAAAAAAGAGGACTTGTGATCATTGATTTTCTGACCTAAGGTAGCCAAATAAGTATCGAAAGTGAGCCAAAAGGCTTTAGCTTCCAGAATCGTAGCTCTCCCATCAAGGGTCGTATCATCAACAAACTAGAGGTGGGAAAGAGTGGGAAAACCATTTCCCCATCACCAGCCCTAAATCAGATTTTGGGATACATGAGAACTTATAAGTCTACCAAGTCCCTCAGCCATAATGATAAAAAAATAAGGAGAAAGAGGATCTCCCTAGCGAAGACCCCTAGAGGCCCCAAATAACTCAGACAGTTCACCATTAAGAAGGACCAAGAAGGAGGGAGTAGTAACACAACTCCAAACCCAGCTAACCCACTCCTGACTAAAGCCAAAAGCCAGAAGAACTTTCCACAAGAAACCCTAATTGACTCTGTCATAAGCCTTAGCCATATTGAGCTTGATGAACATGGCACGCTTTGTAGAAGTACAAATAGAGTGAATGGATTTAGAAGCAATAACCACCCCATCCAAAATTTGTTTTCCAGCCACAAAACCCCCTTGTTCCTCAGAGATAACCATGGGAAGCCAAACTTTGATCCTCTCCGCTAGGAGCTTAGTAATGATTTTATAGACCACATTACATAGAGAAATGGGCCGAAAGGAGTCCAGCTAATTAGCCTCTTCCTTCTTTGGAATAAGGACTAGGAAAGTAGCATTCAAATCCTGGAGCATATCTTTGTTGGAATATGACTCTTGAACCACATCCAAAAGGTCTTGATTGATAATATCCCAAAATTCTTGGAAGAATTCAATAGGGAAGCCATCAGGCCCCGGAGCTTTGCCCTTACGCAAGCTGAAGACAACCTCCTCCAAGTCAGACATACAAATTGGCCGCATAAGAGAGTCATTCATCTCCCCATTCACAATAGAGGGAATAAATGACAAGATCATATTCTCCTAAATCTCCACTAGAGGCAAGACATCTGAAAAGAGAGAAGAGTAAAACTGAATAGCTTCCCTGGGCATAGCTTGAGTGGAGGTCAGATGCATCCCATCAGACATAACAAGAGAAGAAATGTAACTCCTATTATGTCAAGCCTGCAAAGATTTATGAAAAAATGCGGTGTTATTGTCCCCTTCTTGAAGCCAGTCAACTCGAGCCTTCTATTTCCAATAAATTTCTTCTCTAAGATCCCACTCTACTAAATCATTAGAAGCTTGGGATTCCGCTATGCCAAGAGCTTCAAAAAAACCCAAATCCTGAATCTGCCTAGTAATAACATCCAAATGATCCTAAGCCCTCTTCTTCATGATGTGGAGATTACCAAAACAAGTCCTATTCCAATTATTCAACTTCCTTTTGACATACTATAATTTTTTAGAGAAGGAGAACATAGCAGTGTCATAGGCAGGGCCACCCTGTCTCCACCAGTGAGCCATTAAATCATGGAGAGAAGAGTCTCGAAGCCACATCACCTAGAACTTAAATGGAGGCTTCTTGGGGAAAAAAACATAACTAGCTATGAGATTAATAGGCCAGTGGTCAGAGCCTCTCCAATCAAGAATTTCAGAAGAGAGAGAAAAAGAGCCACAATTCCAAAATTAGGAAACTAGGAACCTGTCCAAGCGATCTGAGATGGCATCATCTCCAACCCTTCTATTGTTCCATGTAAAGAACCCATTAAGAGGTTTGACATCAGAGATATGTAAAAGATCCATATTTTCCTAAAGAATCTTAGAAGAAGGACCCAAGTGATCCAACCCACCCTTCTTCTCCTCCAGACTAATGACAGAGTTGAAATCCCCGGCTACAATCCAAGGAAAGAATGGGTGACAACTTCTGACATGCCTAATATGTTCCTAGAGCTTAATCTTTCTAGGGAATTCAATATGGGGCATACACATTAGTAACAAAAATCATCTCTCCAGTTTCTAGAGAAGAGGCCACCATTGAGAGAGCCAAGTGAGAAGAGATCCAGTAAAGAGGCATAACTTTCCTAGGATCCCAAAAAATGGCCAGACCACCAGAGCTCCCCAAAGCACCAACACACTGACATTTCCCTAGAAACCAAATATTAGGAGCACATCTAAACATGGAATCCACTAAAAGCTTGGTTTCATGGATACAAAGGATATCTGGAGAATGATCAGCCACCAGCTCATGAATAGCTTTTTGTCTAGGGATTCTATTCAACCCCCTCACATTCCATGAGAGAATAATCATTGAGTAGAGTGGGGGAAATGTTCATCCATGGTCTTTATAGCCCCAGACTCTACCAGTAAATCCCATGTAAGTTTAATTTTTTCCTAATCTTGCTTTTGCCCAAATCTTGAGGGAGTAGCAAAAGAGACTTTCTTAAAAGGTCCTTGCATCAAGCCCAAATCAAGAGAAGATCCCTTTCCTTTACCAGAGGCAAACACATCCTTGACCAAATCTACCAGAAGAATATCCTTTTCCTGTGGAGTAGGAGAAACCACAAGGGCACCAAACTTAGGGCCAATAAGGGTCTCCGACTTTTGCTGAACTACAACATCTTGGTTGTCATTAAGAATAGAACTCCTCCCATCTGATCCAGTAACCCTACACTGAGCATCTATAGGAATGCCTTCTTCTATGACCATGTTGTCTAGCACCTCAAATTGATTGAACCCTGAGTCCACTTGTCGATCTAGATGAGGTCACTTCTGACCCCTTCCCTTAGCACGATTGTGAGTAGGGATAAAACCACCCTTATCAGGAGTGGTAGTGTTTGTTAGCCCTTGCCCTTGACTTGAAGTATTCATCTGAGATTTCCCTTTACCAGCACTATCAGTATGAACTTTCCCTTTTCCAGTACAAATAGTTTGACCATTCCCCTTACCATCATTAGCCATCCTTGGGCCTGAGAACCCACCAGGAGTACCATTTCCTTTAGAGGCTTGAGGGAATTAGTGCTGTAAATGACCATACTCATGACAAATGTGGCATCAGAAGGGAAGGGATTCATAGTCTAGCTGCTGAATCCAAGAAGAGCCTAGGTAAATTTCCAAAGAATCTGGAAAAGGATTATTTAAATCAATTTCAACACAAATATAGACATAAGAAATAACCCTTTTATCCAGTGATTGATGTGCTATAGTAGCCAACTTCCCAAGCAAAGCATCAATCTATCAAAGGATATCCTCACGCCAGAAATCCAAAGGAAGCCACTACAGGCAGACCCAAATAGGAACCCTCAAAGGGAGATCCTTAGTAGAATTGAACCCCATATGCTAGGGTTTGAGGAAAAGTCCCACATGGTCATAAAAATATGGGCCTCCCTCAAAGACCTGATCCTGATCTGACATGCAAGAGAAAGCCACCAAAAAGTAGCTATTACTAGCCATCATAATATCCATATCACCTTCCACCTACCACAAATGGTGAATCCAGGCTTCCAGAGCTGACAGGGAAATTTGAATACCAAGAAACTTGCATATCAACGCATGTTTGGCCAAATAGTCCACATCTTCCATTACTGCCTCCGGAGGGATAACTAGCACAGGCCGATCCTAGCTATGCGGAAGGCGGCCATTCACTTTATTCAAATTTGAGCTCTCCCTAACATAAAATGTCTCCTTCGCTTGTGAACTCACCCTAGGAGAAGATCCACCACTAGCTGAGGCTCCAGCAAGAATGAGACTCTTGGAAACCCCATTCGCGACCATCAGAGCCCAGCAAACAAACTCCCTCACAGCTAAACCACACAACAACACCCAGCCCTCGCACCAAAATCTCTTCCTCAAGGCAAACATTTTTAGAAACCCTCACATCCAGGCACGACTCAAGATCGCATTTGGGTACACACAATTACCATTACATTTTTATTGAAGTTATCTGTAGTTCAAATATGACATATGCTCAACAAGAACACTTACTAGAATCTTTCTATCGACCATATTTTGCATGAAATAAATCTACTCTAATTTAAACACTTACTAAAAAATGAATATAATTTTACTTTTGCATTAAATCAAATTAAATTACACTTGCATAAATTGAAAGAATACACCTATAACTATGAGCAAACCTTGCATACAAGAAAACAAGATTGCACACATATTTTCAATAAATATTTTTGTCTAATCTTCACTGCCATGATCTACTACAACAACTATTTGAAAAACCATTGCAAGAAATTAAACTAACCTACTAATATATGCTTGCAATTTTATCTGAAAATATATTCATTATATAATATTATAAATCTAGTTTAAAACAATGATACAAGTGTTAAGCTATGAAGAAACTAGAAATTGTGATCTACAAAACATGAAAGACAATGTAAAAATAACTAGATCACCTTCCTTCAGTAGAGTAGGCCATGCTCTACCTCCAGAGAGATCTCACACCAAATAAGATAAATCAAACTCCTTCTTACTTGCATTTAAATCAACCCTTGAAAGAGAGTACAAAAAAGTGTGATTATAGAATTTAAAAAGAAAAAGAAAACTTTATTGGCTAGGTAACTTCTAACCATGGACTAATGGGTAAATATACCCTTGTTCAAATTCAAATTCAAATTCTACTAGCAACAACATAACTAGCTAAGTGGAAATTACATTATTAGGGTCATTAAAACTTAAGGTTATAATGAGAATCATTGACAATTAGTATGAAGAATAGGGAGATCTCAAACATAACTAACAAAATTGACCGAGACAAGAAGCAGGAAAATTTTTTCTTGAAGATTCAGAAGACTTTGGAGCTCCATGTAACCAATGGTAATGTTATCATACAGATTTGCACCTGAAAGCTAAGCGTGATGCTCAACAATCCCATGAAACTTTGGAACATCTTTGAGCCTGTGGGTTTCTCATTGTGAAGACAATCCTGCAGATTATGGGTTGGCTCCCATTTAGATATCCTAAAATATTGACTTGTTATTTGAGAAAAGGAATAGAATGAAACTTGCAAAGACTAAACACTAAAATAGGAGGTGATACACCGGTGACTAAAAGACTTGAGCTATTGTTGAACTCACAAATACTCAACTAATGAAGCTATATTGGCTCACAACTTAATTACATATGCTTGCAACAATGATTCACATGAAAGGTTTAAGTTTTTTGATGTTTGTAAAATGGAAAACAATGTGGCTTTCATGATTGTATACATCAATATCACAACACATTCATTAACCTGCACTATAACATGCTACTCTTTGAACTCAATATATATGGAATTAGATAAACATGAATATTTATGGAATTAGATAAAAATGAAGGAAAAATAAATCACAATATTCTTATCAAACCACTTGCATACAATACTGGAATAGAGAATACTTGAGAAGGAAATGATATTTTTTTTTTGAGAAGTAGGAGTTGCTTGCATTTCAGGACAAAATGCTTACACTTTGACTAAAAAACTCTCATAAGAAATTAATTACAAAGTGTATATCACATTGCTACACAAGAGATAAAACTCAGAACTAGAGAGAAAAAAAGAGGAATAAGGTTGACGTATACAAAGAGAAGGCTCCAACAATTTGAAATTTGAATTCTTGGCTCCCTTTGGCTTGATGCTCTAGTTGTTTGACTGTATTGAAGTGGACTAGATGAGTCAACTAAAAGTGCTAGCTACTCCTTGTCTTTAGAATCAGGTGCTAATTTCTTTTGAATTTGAAATCAAACTTGTTGGGTGAAGAGACTTGAAAACCCCTCAAAAATAGGGTTAGAACTGAAGATGTCATGCTGATTTTCTTCTCAAAACTCGCCTTGGTTGATGAATAACTCATGTATGCCTTCCAATAGGGGTTAGATTACTTATTAAGCCTTAAAATTTTCCTCAAAGTGTGGGATTTCTCTTTGGTTGAACCCCTTATTGGATTTGAATTTGAACTTGAAATTAATTGCTTTTCTCCACCAAATTAGGATATAGGTGATGTGGAGCATACCCATCTCTTAATCTTGAAATCTTGTTTCAAAAATATGGATGACCCAAGCTTAATAACGTAATTCTTGACACTCCTACAATAATGTTATTTTTTTATTTTGATCTTATCACTTCTCTACATGCTTTGAGCCATAGACCATCTTTTAACTGTTATGATGCTTTGAAGTTTTTGAAGATCATTGTTTCTAAGTCATACCATTCTCTACACTACCTTTTAAATACCCCATGTATTGTAAACAAGTCCCTTACTATTGTGATTATAAAAAATAATGTCTTTTACCATTCTGAACTAAAATAGCCCCTTTCTTCACTGTCTTTTGCATTTGACCTGCTCTTTTATGTTGCAAAAGGTCCATTTGAGTTCCTTTAGTGACCTTCTTGATATAATGACCATGAAAATTCATGTTAAAATTGTGCATTAAGTCTAAAATATTTCTTTCAAAGGCCACACATTACTGTGATTTAACTGCTCTATCTTTGCTTGATTTTATGGCTTATGGATCTTGCTCATATCAACATTGTATCTTGTATATCCATTCTCTGAGATGCTTTTTCACAGTGATCTCTTTGTCTTTGATATCCTTTGTTCATTTGGCTATATGCCTAGAGACTACAAAAATATTCCTTATTTGGACTCTTTCAGACTGGTGAATATTTCTCAAAAATTATGAACTGGGTTTGCACAAAATTTCTAGGTATTTTTATTTAATTTTTTTCTAATTTCTATCAAAAAATCATGACAACCCAGACTGTATTTTCCCAAATATGATTGGAACACGACTATGGCTACTAACTCACTATCAATACAACCCCTACTAATCCAAAGATTGTCTTACTTTGAAATGGTCTTTGTCCCTGGTCTTTTGAAGATCTTTGATTGAATTCATTCATCCCTTGTTGTGTCTATACAATGATATGAAGCATGTGCACATTCTTCTTAGTTATTACCATTAGTTCTTCTTATCATTAACCTTGAAGGGTTTGTGACTTATCCTAAAACCACAGAGATGTCTTTAAAATATTTCATGGAGCAATCTGAGGATCTAAAATAACATTCATTGTATCTTTTTGAAGAATCAATGAAAATGCTTTAAATAATGAAAGACCACATCAATGCATCAAAACTCATAATTTTTTATTAAAACTCTACCTTCCTTCAGAAAACTCATTGCTATCTGCCTAATTTGATGGATGGGAACATATCTTCTTGTTGTTCTGCTCCTTAAAATGAATTGAAATGCTCCTCATGTCTTTATAACTTCTTGTTGGTTTGAAAAAACATGGCTAAAAACTTCTAGAACTACTTCTTTCACTTGAGAGATATCCATCATTAGAAGCCAAGAAGAGCCATTAACATGAAATTAGGGCTTTTCCTCTTTAAACATTTAGTTAACTCTTTATGCAACTTGAGCCTTTATTCTTTTAACCATGAGTTAGAGTTGATCTTGGGGTTTTTTGAAAGGATTTACAACATTTGGAATTCCCTCCCAAGTGAATGCTCACATAATTTTACATTTATTTGACATTTGAATTTAAGAACAAGGGCCTTTAACACTTGGAATACATAAATCATATTGGCATATAAGAAACTCTTAAAACCAAACACAACCATTTTAACTTGACTTAACCAAGGGAGTGCCAATGATACTAAACTCAGACCAAGATTTTTTTTAAAAATAAAATAAAAATGAAAGGCCTTAGATGCAATTTTGACCCAAGGACTAAATTGGACAAAAGGTAACACATTAAGAAATGCCAAATCATGAAACAAGTCATTTGTTCATCCGAAACACGTAAAGATATCTCATATTAGATCATGATTTCATTGCATTAAAAATAAATTCAAACAATATAAAGAAAATATTTATATTGAAATACCATTTCTGATTTAATTTATATTTAGCTAATCCTAATATAAAAATATAAATGTTCAAGTCTCAGTATATTGCCAATACATGCTAATTAATATTTTTTATAAAACATAGAAAATAAAAGGTAATTATCGAGGACTCATCATCCTCCCCCTCCTACTTGAAACCTTGTCCTCATGGCTGTAGATCTAGAAGATCTTGGTTAATTTTCATTATCCAAATAACCAAATCAAATCTTTCCCTTTGATATTTTGCATAGGGTTGAGGCCCTGTGTATCCATTGAGTTCCACCATTGTGTGTAATTGATTCTCTAATGTGTTTATAGCTATCTGACATGGTGCATCTAATCTAGGTGATGACATGATAATGAGGAAGGGTTTTAATCTCATTCCAATCCATTTTTCCTATTGTTCCTCTATTGTTTCTATAACCTTCCTTACCTTAGTTATGTTCCATGCAATATTAGTGGGAGATATAGGTCATCTTCTCCTTAAGGGTAAAGGAATAGAGCCAAATATTTTGATAGAAGCTTTTAAGGCTCGATATAGAAGGTGGTTTTGCACATATTTAAAACATTGGATGTTGCTCGGTAAGTTCCTAATGTACACTCGGGAAACACTTAAGACTCTAGGTGTAGTAATGTAGCACCCTCTAAATGTCATGAATTTGGGAATTTCATCGCTCATGGGAATCCCTAACCTATTTTGTGCTTCCCTATAGCTTTTAAGTGTATCTTCCCACTCTATATGATTTTGCAATAATGAAACAAAATACCTAATCTACAACTATCCTACATACAAATTAAAGAAAAATTGAGGGAAATGACATATTAGAAAACCATGTTGGAAGCATTCAAACATTTGGTTTTGAGTTGTGAGCGACTAAACATAAATTCTTCCAAGAATTCAAAATCATTTTCATAATCCAATTCCCTTTCTAACACTAACTAATTCAATTTCCTTTTAAGAAATAAGTCCCTAAGGAATATAAGGTACATACCTATTGGCTTCCTCATGGAGACCATGATAAATTCCAACTCAATTTCTTCTTCCACCCAGTGGTCTGCCCCATCCTTCTATTTGTTTTCCTTTTCAAGCTCCTTTCTGAGTTGTACAATTTTTTGTTTATACTTCATTACAGTTAGTGACGTACTTTGGTGGTGATGTGGAGGTGGATGCTTCATTTTCATTAACTCATTAAGGTTTCTTCCTCATTTCCTCTTCTTTTCTTAAGAGATCTTCTTTTAGTTTTCTCACCTCCTTTGCATTTGATAAATATTTGACATTTACATTCCTCAATGCTTCCTCTATTTCATTCAATTATTTCCCTCTATTTTTATACTTGTATGATAGATTGGTGAACTATGTTTTCTACATTAGCTAGAGCCTTATCAAATTCCCCTTCCCTCTTTCTTATGTATCCCTCATAAGCCAACACTCTTCTCCTATGCTCTTTCATTTCTCTTTGTATTCTAGATATCATTAGGCTATACTTGAACTTTGCATCCTCCTCCTCTTTCCTTCTAATTTCATATAATGTGGTCTCTTCTTCTACCACTAGCTCTTTTCCCTCCCTAAAGATAAATATAGGTGGAGGAGATGGTGATCTTTGGTGATTTAGTGAGTGTGAAGATGAAGGTTCATGATGTTGAGAAGAGGGCATTTTTTCACTAATCGACACTCCGTTGCTACTAGTATTCTCTGTTGTGAATTGCTCCAAAGCTTCTACTTTCTTTGTAATCTATGTTTCCTCAAAAATATCTTCCTTTAATATTGGTACATTATAAAAGGGGAATTAACTAGTGAATGAGAAGGGGAATGGTGACTAGAGTCTTCTAAGGAATACTCCTTAATATCTATAACCAAAATCACTTTTGAGTACTCTATTTGAATAATGGAATGGTGTGTACTAAGAGGGGAGGGATGAATAAATACCCTTAAAACTTTTTATCAATTAACCCTTAGTGATCTTTCCTTGCATTACTGACTATAGATGCTTTTCTATCTTATGCATGTAATATCGAAACATAAATTTAATTGCATGTAAACATTCATGAAATGTAATTGCACATGACACAAGAATTGGTAACGTAGAAAAACCATGTTAGAAGGTAAAAATTGCAGTAGGGATGAAACCCACAAAGCTTCAATATCTACAAAATGGAAGGTGTCAGTTAAGGCTACAGGTATGCTCACTTCTGATGATCTTACCCTATTAGAGTAATATTTTAGGCTGGTTAGGTCTACTCGGTTAAGAGATTTAACAACACTGTTAAGTGTGCACTCAGTTAAGAGATTTACAATAAGACTATTAAGTCCACTTTCTTAAAGGATTTCTTCTATTTGCTACAATTTTTAGAGAGTATTCAAAAATACTTGTTGACCTGATAGTATGCAATCCTGAATTTCTGAATACAGATCCTTTAAGTTCACATTGTATGTGTATCACCTATAGTGATTGATTAATACCTCTATTTTGCTCGGTAGCCTTGAATCTTGTTCTTCATAACTGAATTATGTCTTTTGTGTCCTTCTACATGAAACTCTCCATCTGATCTATAGATGTTTGTTGCAGCTACAATCACCATGTTCTGATTGATTACTACATCTATTTATACAATTTATTGACCTAATTAGGTTTCATACTTTACAATAAAAACTCTATGATCAAAGGTTTACAACTTGATCTTGATCTCCTAGTTTGAATGTTTACAATCAATTAGACTGATTAAAACAATTACATATCCTTTACTTGTCCCTCAAGAAATGGTTTTAAAGCTTAGTATAAAGATAAATATAAAACTCAAGTGTTTTATCTTACGTGTAACTCAGATCCACATTTCTCAAAAATAAAATTGTCTCTTGGTAGACTGGTGCTTGGGTTGCTCTGTATTTTGTGCTCGGTGGTGTCTCTGAACTGTCTATTGGTTTACTTTGTAAACTATGTTCTTGGTTTAGACTGTAAATTGTCTGTTAGTGATAGTGTATATCAGTGTTCACTAGCACTTAACATTTTTGGTGACCAATGCACTTGTTTGTTTATTTTCACTCAGTGATCATCTTACCAACAGTCCAAAAATTGTTTCCTTGTATACTAATGGCAAATATGATCCTTTAGGATTATCAATCTCCCCCTTTGGCATTAGTATCAAAAATTGATATGTGCAAAACTAAAATGTTCAGTATATACACCAAATGTTTACCTTGTCAATATGACTCCCCCTATGTGCATGCCTTAGTGTAGTGTATGTACATGTTTCTTCCTTTGATACATATATTTCCCCCTTTATCATATCATTTTCCCCTTTTTTTGAAAATAATGACAATGGTGTAATACTTACAACTTGTCAAAAATGTGGGAATGGGATTTTTGAATGTCCTCCATTAGCTTCTACCATTTCTCTTTGAGGTGCTCAAGGTTCAAGTATTCCAAGGTTAGTCTAGCGTGCATGTCATATATGCTCTCTGCAACATACATCTCTGGGGTGGCAATCAATGCTTTTTCCAAAGTCATATGTTTTAACAACAGTGTGAGATTTGGGAGTAACATAGCCTGTAGCTCGGTAATCTCATCTTAGATTATGATTTCTGCCTTTTCAAGTTCAAGTCTCAACATTTTGGCTTCTATAATCTTGTCATAATGCAATTTGAATGCATTTTCCTTGATTGTGAGACTTTGTGCACTAGCCTTAAGATCCGCATCATTTTTGGCTATCTTTTCACTATGATCAGTAGTGAAAGTCTCTAATGTGCACAAATTTTGAATTAAGTTAACTACTTCTGATATTAGGGGTTCCATAGTAGTAACTAATTTAGATCATTTTACCTTATGTTCTACCACTTGTTGGCTGATTTTGTCTATAAGGTTGTACTGACACTTTTGCTTAGCACATTCCTCAATTACCTTGTCTGCATCTACATTCTATGATGTGATGGCATCGGTGAGAACTACTAATTGATCAAGTATAGGTGCATTTTGATAAATTTTAGTGTCAGGTACAATCTGTAGTAGTAATATTTTAGTTGTATCCAGGACTTGGGAATTCTTGTGCTCCTTCTTGAGCTTGTCCTGTATTTCCTTTCTTTTACATAGCTCTCCATAGCTTTGGATCTAATGTTCTAGGATCACAGTCTGGTATGTCAATTATCTCATCCAATGTGACTGGAGCTTTTCTCTTCTTCTTCTTCTTCTTCTTTGAAATTTGACTAGAAGTAGGGTTATGTAGAACTATAGCTAGTTCATGCTCTTTCTCTTGCTTCGGTAATTTTGTGGAAGGTGTTGTGCCTTTTGTGTGCTACTCAGTATTGACCTAATGGTCAGTAGTGGACATATCCACATTAACCTTATCTGTATCTTCAACCTTTTCACCTTTGGTGTTCTTGTCAGTGGCATCACTTGTTTTCTCCTCTCCACTTGCATCTTTCTTCTCTTTATTTGTATTTGTCTGCTTCCCTTGTTCATCACCTGTGTCTTTTGGATTGTTTGCATTAGGTTCAAGTGTCTTCTCCTTTTCTTCTGTAATGATATTGATAGCTTTTATCAATAAAGGCATTTGACCTAGTATATTTACCTATGCAACATCCATTTTATCAATTTCCTTTTCCTTTAATGTATTTTATTCTTTTCCTCGATGCTTGTTTCCCAATTTGAGGCTTTCTCTTATAAGTCCTCACTATACCTTTCTTGACCGGTGGTGAATATGCATCTTTTGAAGTTTTACTTCTGGTTCTTAATGCATCTGTCACATTTGTAACCTTTTCCTTCTTGGCTGGTGGTGCATCAGATTCAGTAGATTTAGAATCACTCAATTGGTCACCCTCATTGATGGGTGACTGTCCCTCCATGTCATCTTTTTGTTCTGATTCCTCATTGTGTGTGCTAAAAGTGGCCTCTACTTAGCAGAACACTTCAACATGGTCATTTCTCTTCAGTTTCATACACGAATGAATATGGATTCATTCATCCTGCATGTATGAAAGAATCGACCTATTTCCTTCTAGAAGGTAGGAGTATGAGCTTGCTCTCAAGTCATTGCAAGCTCAGTGACTACACCGAAGACCTAAATGAAGGATTTTAAAAGCTATGATAATGCAAATAAATGATTAATCTAAATGCAAATATAGTTTGTTGTTCATCCAAGACTAATTAGGATTCATTTTAGAAGCACCAAATTGAGTGTGTAAGATTGATTTTAAAACACCAATTGAAATGTGCTCTAAGATTAGATTTGCATGATTAACATAAAAGTAAACAATAAAATCTATGCTAAGAATGCAAGAAGCTAAGATGAAAATGTAGCATAATAACTTTAATTAAAATATTTGGATCCTTTGTAAAGGAAAAGAGTTTCTCTTTTATAGAAATCTCTCTCGAATCGACGGTCGAGATCAAACAAAAAGAGTGGCTTAGATTCGATTGAAGAAGCACAATCTATGTGCAAGTGATTCGATTGGTTGAGAGAGTCAGTTGAGTGAACTGACTGATCAGTTATTTTGGAAACTTCCAAAATCAGTTCACAGCTAACTGAAATGTTTCTAAAATGATACTCAGATGAGAATCAGTTAACTGAGTGGAACTGGATTGTTTCCATTTTGACAATCAGTCAAGAATCAGTTAACTAAGTAGAACTGGATTGTTTCCATTTTGATAATTAGTCAATTGAATTTGATGATGCCATATGCATTTTTAATAATTAAATTGATTTTGAATGCACATTTATGTTTTTTATAATTAATTTAATTCCTTTTTTTATTTAATTGACAATTTTGTAATTTTTGTTTAAATAATATATCAGAATATCAATTAAAAAATTAACATAAGATGTATTTGCTAATGTGATTTGATTTTAGGAATTAATTAATTAATCAAGTACGATGATCAATTAGGACCAAGGGTTAAGGTCAAATCAGTTCAAATTTGATAATTGCCTATTTGATTTAGGACTTAGGATAATCAAGATTAGGGTTTCTAGATTAAATGTTGAGATTGGGGGTCTAGGGTTTAGTGACCATTTTTAGGTGATTACATTTGCCCCTCTTTGAATTGATGTGTGATCAGCACATTGATTCAAAGAACTATTAGCGAGAAGACCCAGAATAGTTTGATTTGAAGCAATGAAACCATTCATTTGAAGAAGAAGACCGACTTCGAGCTTGATTGGATGAAGATCGATCAAAAGATATAAAATAGAATGCTCAGTTTGATTTGAAGTGATGAAACTGAAAATCTGTCAAGAACTCTTAAACCTTTTTGATTGGTTTGAATGAATAACTAGTTTGTTTTGAAGCGATGAAATTGATTACCATTAAGAGATTTGATTAGAAAGAAAATTGACTTGATTTGAAGCGATGAAGCCAATTTGATCAATGTATCTGGTTTCAATAATGAATAGCTCGTATAAGACCGATCTTGTCTGGTTTCGAGTGTATTCACCACTGTATAAGACCATTGATTAGGTTGCCTTTGATTTAAGATGATCTCAACTTGATTTGATGTGATGAAGTTGAGATGCCCCAAGTGATGGGGTTTTGATTGAGGATGTGATCACTAGAATGTTGATGTCCTGACCCTGCCCCCTTGGGAGCGAAATCAAAATATGGCTAGGTGCCCCAGTGATGAGAAGCAATTTGATTGATAACATGATTCAAGAAGAAGCTGATCTGATTAGAAATAGGTCCCACATGGTTAGGATAAAATTGGTTCTTGATGAGAGGGCTGGTTTGACCGAGATTGACCAAAAGTAAGATACATGGATTGATTAGAAGAAAAGCATGAGAGATTTCCATTGGTTGTGTGAGTGGTCAAATTCAGATTTTGATTTCGATCTTGAAAATAGAATTAGGATAGTTGATTGAGCAAGGGGTGTCATGTCCACTTGATGAGGAGAATATTGATTGATTAGAATCTCAGATCCTTCACATTGGATAGAGATAAATTTATTATTCTAATTTTAACACTATGAAGATGCAGATGCAAGACTAACATGAATGCAACCTAAGGTGTAGTCACTGAGCTTTAACAGTTGAATATTTTCATCATTGAGCATTTTTGGAACATCGAAGTCGATACAATCCTTACTGGTTCCATTGCAACCATAAGAATATGAATATAACTTTCATTGGATAAGATATGGGAAACTAACGTAAGCATCGAGGCACAAAAGCCGAGATGACCTGAACATTGTTTCTAGTTTTGATAGTGCAAGAGTGCACCAGTAACGAGGCATTAAAAGCCAAGATAAACATGAGTGTGATCTTGCATAAACAAGTAGAGAAATAATAGTCAAGGAGATAGTTCCAACCTCACCTTGGCATACAAATAAAGAGGATCGAGGGATGTGAGGCTTTTCTGCCTTAATGAAAAAGCTCTTACCACATACACCCAATTTATTTGACATTGCTGGATCATCGGGACCACACCAACAAGTAGTAGACAAATAAAAGCTTAGCAAAATCAATGAGAACAGACAGCATACAAATAGAATTTCAACATACTTCATCCATTTTCAATGTTTTCAGAAGTGTATATGTATGAGGTGTTGAGAAACACCATTGTGCTTGTGAGTGCTTTGTGTTTGATTGCTATCGATCTACTGTTTACATTTGTGATATCCAATGTGTGTTAAGAAACACAAATGTGTCCAAAGATAGTGTTAAGAAATACTGTTGATTATGGTGTTGAGAAACACCTGTTTGTGTTAGTAGTGAGTTGTCCTTTAGAAATGTCTCTGGTGTAAACCGAAGATGCGATCAAATTGGGGACCCATGCCCCAAGTAGAAAACAATGATAACTGACTTGACTCATGCTGTGAGGACAAATCTATTTTGATTTCCCCCAGGTTATGACTCTGGATTGGTTTCAAGCTAGGAGGGTTCTCAAAACAACCATTGTCATGAAAGTGACTGAAAGATATTTACAAACTAAAGCAAAGGATTGATGCCAAGATTTAGCATGGATAGATGGAGCGTTGAGTTCAAGAGACACCTGTTTACCAGGTTTTCACCTTCTTGGTAGAGATTCTATTTTTGCTACCATGGTGCCTACTTACCAGGTTTTCACCAAGGCACATTTTTTGCTTTTTCAATTTTTTTGTATTTTTCCTTTTTTTGATTTTTTTGATTGATACATCAAGGCACCTATTGCTAGGTTTTCACCAAGATTATCATTTTTTAGGACTTTTTCTATTTTTTAGATTTTTTCAAGACATTACTATGTACATGGTGCTGATCACTAAGAATGCCTTAGGTGTAGAACTTCTTCAGATGGAGAGTGTTGATGGGCTCTTGAAGTGGTTCTCCTTCAGGTGTGGAGAGTCGATAGGCTCCAGAGCCGAATGCTGTAGTAATGATTTAAGGACCCATCCAGCTGGGTTCAAACTTCCCCTTTTGTTCTCTATGTGACTGATTATAGGTATTTTCTCTAAACACAAAGTCACCCACCCAAAGTTCTCTAGGTCTGACTTTCTTGTTGTATCCTCTCGACATTCTTTTCTAATAAACTCTGAGGTGATCAAAGGCCACTTTCCAATGTTTTTCCAATAGCTCTAGTTCTTGGAGTCTCAAAACTCAGTACTCTTCATCTGGTACAAGTCTATGAAAATAAATCCTAAGAGAAGGGATTTCTACCTCTAGGGGTAAGACTGCTTTTGCCCCATATACCAGTGCAAATGGGGTTTCCCCTATAGGTGTTCTGATGCTCATTCTATAAGCCCATAATGTAGGATTGATCTACAGGTGCCAATCCCTTGCAGAATTGTTAACTATACGATGTAAGATTTTCAAAAAAAAATTATTTGAGGCCTCAGCTTTCCCATTACCTTGTGGGTAATATATTGAAGAACAGTGTTGCGTGATTTTGAATTTTTCACACAACTCTTCCATAATATAGTTCTTAAATTGACCTCCATTGTCAGTGATGATGGAGGAAGGTATTCCATAGAGACAAATGATGTAGTTTAGAATGAACAATGAGACCTGCTATCCTATCACTTTGATGAGTGGGACCGCCTCAACCCACTTGGTAAAATACTCAGTAGCTGTGATAATGAACTTGTGTCCATTAGAAGATGAGGGGTAAATCTGTCCAATGAGATCAAATGCCCATTGTTGAAAGGGCTAGTGTGTTACAAAAGGAATGAGCTCCCTTGCTAGAGCATGTATAAGATTTCCATGTAGCTGACATTTCTTACAAGTCTTTGCGAACCTGATAGCTTCTTTCTCCATGTCTGGCCAATAATACCCTACTCTAAGCAGTTTTCAGGCCAGAGTCAGACCATTAGAATGAGAACCAAAAATTCCTTCATAGACTTCAGACAACGCATGTTTAGACTCTTATTTTTCTAGACACCTAAGAAAAGTACCATCTAATCCTTTCCTATACAAATCGTTGGCCATAAGAACATACCGTGAGGCATTGCAGATGAGGTGTCATTTTTCATTTCTAGTTAGTCCATCAAGAATGATCTGATGCCGCAAGTAAGAGTAAACATGGTGATAGCGAGAGGATTCCTATTCAATGACTGAATAGACCATTTGGGAGTCAGGGGAGTCGTAGGAAGGGAAATGGATTTTTTCCACTAGGAACTCATAGCGGAAATCATCCTCTTGTTGCTGCGAGGAAGCAAGTGTAGCCATGGCATCAGCTTCTTCGTTCTGTACCCTTGGGACTTATTGAAATGTGATGTAAGTGAAATATGTCTTAAATTCATCAACCATTCATTTATAAGGCATGAGTTTTTCATCCTTAGTTTGGTATACATCATTGATTTGGTTGATTACAAGTTGAGAGTCACCATGGACATGTAACTTTGAAATATTCCATTCAAGAGCCAGTTTGATTCCATTGACCAGTGCTTCAGATTTTGCTATGTTGTTCATATAAGGAAACATATGCTTGTACACCTTTGGAATGGAATAGTTTTGAGGAGTTAGAAACAAAATCCCTGCACCTGAACCTTGTTGCGTGAATGATCCATCAAAGAACATTTTCCAGTATCTGTGAGTGATGTGCAAAATAGATCCATCTAGGAACTTAGCATTGATTGGTTCATTGTCGTGTAGTGGAGCATTAGCTATTTGATCTACGATTGCTTTCCCTTTGATTTCCTTGCGCTCAATATATTCTATGTCAAATTCACTAAGAAGCATAACCCATTTAGCCAATCTTCTAGTGAGGGTAGCTTTACTTAGGAGATACTTCAAAGGGTCAATTTTAGCCACCAATTTGACTGAGTGAGCCAACATGTAGTGACACAATTTTTGAGATGCAAAGACTACTGCTAGGCATTCTTTCTCAATCATAGAGTAGTTCATCTCATAGGACACCAATGTTCTACTGATATAGTATATAGCACATTCTTTCTTGTCTTCATCTTCTTGCACTAGTAGTGCCCCCAGTGACATTGAGGTAGCTAAAATATACAAAATCAATGGTTTTCCTTGTTGAGGTGGCATGAGTACTGGCAGATTAGCCAGGTAAATTTTGATTTGAGTGAAACTCTTATCACATTCTTCACTCCATTGATAAGTAATTCCCTTGCGCGGAGTCTTGGTAAATGGTTGTGCTCTATCAGCCAACTGTGAGATGAACCTTCTGATAGACTGGATTCTCCCTTGGAGTGTTCTCATTTGGCTTATGTTCTTGGGAGGTGAAATTTCCAGTATCGCTCGCACCTTTTCAGGATCGACTTCTATGCCTTTAGCTGAGATAATGTAACCCAACAGCTTGCCAAAGGTAACACCAAAGGCACATTTCTTAGGATTAAACCATAATTTAAACTTTTCCATTCTATCCATGATTGGGCCTAAATCTTGTAGGTGCAGGGATTGTTTAGTTGATTTAGTCAGGGTATCATTCACATAATCTTCCATGGTTTTGTGCATCATATCATGGAAGATAGTTGTTACTACTCTTTGATAGGTAGCTCCTGCATTTTTCAAACCGAAAGGCATGACATTCTAGCATAATGTTCCCCAAGCACATGTGAAGGCAGTCTTTTCTTGATCCTCTGGAGAAAAATTGATTTGGTTGTACCCCAAGAAACCATCCATGAGAGAATACATTTCATACCCAGCAGTCATATCCACAATCATGTCAATGTTAGGCAAAGGAAAGTCATCTTTTGGACATGCTTTGTTGAGATGCCTAAAATCAGTGCAGACTCTGATGGATTTGTCTGGCTTTGACACTAGTACAATGTTGGATATCCATTCTGCATAGTCAATAGCTCGGATGAATCTAGCTTTGAGTAACTTTTCTAGTTCATCCTTGATAAGTAATGTAACATGAGGTTGCATTTTTCTGAGTTTCTGTTTTATTGGTTTTACTCCAGGAGCTATTGAGAGATGATGCATGATAAGTTCTAGATCTAAACCAGGCATATCTGAGTATGTCCATGCAAATTTTATCTTCTTTTCTTTAAATAATTCAGTGAATTCCTTGAGCTCTTCTACAGACAGAGATTTAGCTACGTGAATGATGTGTGGATGTTCCTCTGTACCAATATTCACTAGTTGAGTTGTCTCTATAAGCACTGACGATCATTCATGTAAATGACTAAGCAAGACATCAAGTATCCCATCCTTAGGCACCTCAGAGAGGTTTTCACCTTTGGATGTGTCTATTCTTTTTACTATTTTGGGTTCTAAAACTGCCAGAATGTGGTTTTTTCCTTCAGACCCTTTTCTTTTCCTCATCTTTATCTTATAACTGAGATACTTGATGTCTGCTTCAGTCAATCTCACACTAGGTTCACTGGTGGAAGAAGTGATAGGTTCAACGACATTAAGATAGCAGGCTAAAGCATAGTCATTGGAAAATGTAGGCATTTTAGCAGGTTGTCCTTGTAAGGACCAATCAATGAGTTTAGGATGCATTAGCGGCAAAGGTTCACTGGGTTCGTGGGCATTCACAATATGTTCATCGTAGATGTTGACAGTTAAGTAGAGTCTTAGACTTGAACCTTGTATAGATGTGTTTGAATCAGAAAGAGCCCTAACGACATCATCAAAGCCCATGTCAGAAATAGGAGGTCCCAATTCATCTGATCTAACGTCTAAGCCTTTACCTACTTTGTTTGTGGTCTCCATCTTTATGTCTAAAGTTCCCTCTGAAAGACTGTCAAACTTGTATTCATGGGATTCTCTTTCATCATTTGGTTTCATATCTAGGACATGAGTGAAATCTACTCTTTGCCCCCAGTTTGGATGAGTTCTACCTAAAAAATCTGCTATGGTTAGACTCCTTTCTTTTGTATCTAGATCTTGTTCAAATTCAGTAGTTTTTAACTCATCAGAAGTCATTGATGATTCCTCTAGAACACGCTCTTCAGTACTGTTGACCTTTGGTGTATCTTTAGCAAATAGAAGAGACAAAATATTGGGAGGAATGGGAAAAGGATACACATCCTCTACATTAGAATCATGTGAATCATCCCAATTACTTGTGGGTGTTTCAGTGCTTTCTACTATTGTGTTTTGTTCTTCCAGAACCTGATGTCCCTTTCCTTTATCTAAGCAATTCTTCACTCTTTGTTCTTTCTTGGATAAGAACCCTAGACTCGTTGTGTCTTTAGATCATCTATGGTCAACAGAGATAGGTTATTTAAGACCATTTTGATTAGGTCCAATAGGTCCTTTACCCGAATAACCCATTTTACAAGCCACCTTATACCCCACACGAAATGTTTCTGGGGGTATTACACGTTGTTCATATTCATTATCTTTAGGTTCTTTATATAACCAAGCCAGAACAAATCTTTCCTCCTGTTCATCTTCTAATGGTGTGTTGGCTTTAACAAAGGTCTCATCATAGATTTCTTGGGATGTGGTTGGTTTCATCTCTTCTGACAGTTTTCCATAAGACCTAGGTGATCTGGGAAGAGATGTGAGTGATAGTATAGGTTCCACTATGTATCCACCCATACATGTGTCCTTTATCTTGAGGTTGTTTTCCATTTCCTTCAGTAAATTTATAGCTAATTTAGAGTTGGATGCTTCACTATTGTGTGGGACAAGGGTATCTGCTACTTGTCTAAGTGCATTACAGGCATAACTAGTATCTGCAGGAATAGTGACTTCTACACCATTGAATGGGAATTTGATGCATTGATGGAATGTTGATGGCACTGCCTGCATCTCATGGATCTAGGTTCTTCCCAATAGAATGTTGTAGGCCAGTGGGAGATCCAGAACTTGGAAGGTAACATCCCTCTCAATAGGACCTATGTGGATTGGTAAAGTCATGAGACCTTTAGAAGATCTTTCTTTTTCATCATACGCCTTGATAGTGATTTTCTTTTTAGGATCAATGATGTTCTTTGAAAGGCCCAATTTCTTGATTAACCTATATGTGCATATATTAAACCCTACACCTCCATCTATCAAGACTTGTCTGACATGGTGTTTATGGATCAAGACTTCGACATGCAAGGGGAGATTGTGTGGATGACTTAAAGAGTTGTCATCTTCTTCTGAGAATGATAGGTAATGTGGTGAGGTCAAGTGACCCACCATGGATTGAAATTGATCCAGATCCAACTCCTTAGGGACATTGGTAGTTGATAGCACTTTATCCAGGACCTCTTTGTGAGATGGAGAGAGTTTGAGAAATTCAAAGATTGAAATTTGGGTAGAGGTTCTCTGCAATTGCTCGACGATGCTATAGTCCATAGTATCAGACAAAGTCATTTGTTTGGACTGTGAGACTTTAGAGGTACCCACAGTAGTTTTTTTGCTAAGAGGTACCCAAGATTTGGATACCGATGGTTTATTGGAAGTTGATGAAGGGTTTGAAGATCCAAAACCCCCCCAGGGTGAATTTTCCTTTCACTCGAGTCACTGCGTTGGTCGATCGAGACTCTTTCTCTTTCTTCTTGATGATGATGACTTTGCAATATTCAGAATGAGATGGCTCAAGCATGTTGATGAAATTTTAGTCATCATTAGAATAAGTGTGATTGATTTGAGTGCCTTTCTTAGAAGTTTCTCCTTTGTGATGGTCTAGGAAAGGATCTTTGAATGCCTTATGATCAGCATTCTTGTTGTGATTATCAACTGCAATTCTTTTGTTATCAATGAGATCTTGGATCTCATGTTTGAGCCTCATGCAATTTTTTGTCGTGTGTCCTTTGTTTCTATGGAATTGACAGAAATCATTGTCTCTCCACCATTTAGGTTTGATCTCTGGATCATATGGTTTGGAGTTATCTGGCAATGTGAGTAGCTTGTTTGCTAGTAGAGTTTTAAGTGCAGATTCATAAGACTCGCCTAAGGAGTCAAAGTCTTGTTTATGCTTAATCCATGGTTTTTCTTTCAAAAAACCACTGGTCCCTTTAGAAGATGATGATTTAGCGGTATTTTCAGCAGTTTTTAGGGCCTTGGAGCCACTTGTCAAATTGAAGACTGCTAGTTTTGACTGGGGAGTAGAGTAATCGACTACTCCATCATTTACCACATGCTTGTTTTTGTTCCAATATTTAGCTTTGTCTTTGGAATTGGAACCAAACTTGTTTTCCTTGTAGAGGGTAATGTTACCCTTTTTAACAAGCACGTCTTCTATTTTCATTATGTTTTCCACCATTTTCTTGAAAGAGGGTGGACATTGCATCTGAAGAGGGTAGTTTAGTTCTAGAATCATAACACTAGCGAAAATATCCATCTTTTCAGATTCAGACACGAGTCTTGGATATCTATAAAATATCTTTCTCCATTGTTGAAGAAAGGTCAGAAAGGGTTCTCCTATGTTTTTCTTTATGTTACATAAATCAATCATCATCACAGGATGTTGGATGTTGTAAGAGTACTGTTGCAAGAATAGATTTATCAGCTCATTAAAAGTTTTTATACCAGTGGGTAACTTTGAGAACCACTCCATAGCTTGGCCACTCAAACTCTAAGGAAAGAGATACATAAGATATGTCTTGTCATGCATAAATTCTATACAAAGAGCACATAATTCTCAGATGTGATCTTGTGGAATAGAGTGACCATTGTACTTATCAAACCATGGAATTTCAAACCCGCATGGAAACGGAGGCAAGTACAAATCTCTATCAAAAGGAAAAGGATAGATCGTGTTTAAAGAAAACCTTGTGTTGGGTGTTTCTTTCCCCTTTTGGAGTTTTTGTAATTCCATTTGCATAGCTTGCATTTTTTTAGTTATGAGCATCATAGGAGTTCCTTCTTCCCTAGCAATGATATCCTCAACTTTGAAGTGAGGTGGAAGCTGAGCGCCTTGCTCTGCTAGATCTAGGAAATATTGTTCCTTATCTCAGTTTATGATTGTTTTCATGAGTTTTACAAATCTCTTATCTTGGAGACATTCATCAATCTCTTTCTCACCAGGGTCTGATGGACTTGAGGAATGTTGACTATTGGGAGGGTTGGTACCATTAGAGAGGTCTCTCCATCGAGACCTACCTCTACCTTGTATTTCTTCTAACATCTTAGGACTAGGTAACTTGTCCTTTGGGGATTGTGATCTAGGAGGAATTCAAGAATCTCCCTCAAAGAGAGGGTTCTCTCCAAAAAAGGAGTTGTCTTTGAATTGGAATTCTTGATTGTCTTCTTCATGAAAATCTCTAAAATGACTTCTAGTTCGCATAGGCATAAGATAAGTTGATTCGTCTGACTGACACCGTGGTGAAATCTAAATTGTTGTCTAAGTCCAAGACCAAAGAGACCAAAAGATAAATGTCCAACTAAGGATGGAGATAGCAAAGACTCTGATCTTGAGTCAAGGTTAATGAACCTGCTCTCACAACCCAGAATAAGGATAGCGCAGACAAAGATGATAAGTTTGAACAAAGGACTCGGTCAATTGGTCAAGTGTAACGACATCAGATTTCAAGACAGTGATAGGTTGGAATAACAATAGATTGTATTTGCAACGTGAACTAACAGAAGTGTTATGATAGTGCAAATTTTAGATTAGACTGAACATAGTAGCATAGACTGATGGAAGACAAAGTTTTGACAAGTTTCTGAAACCAATTTGTTAGAATTTTGATAGATTTTTGACAGGATTGTTGAAGTTTCAAATGAGACAAGATAGACAAGTATCCAAAGTGTATAGTATTCCAGATTGTTTGATTGTTGTTGTTGTTTCAATGAAGACTCACGCAAGATACATCATGCAGATTATTTATTGTAAAAGAAAATAACAGACACACCATAATCCTAGGATAGCCAAGGCAATATCTGTTGAGTTCCCACTTGAACCAAAGTTCAGCCACGTCTACTCATAGCGGACAACTTAGAAGCTTGGAGGCACGGGCTCCTCCTTACATGTGCACTCACTTCTCAGGCACACCAAGCTTTGAATCCCAAGAGTAATCACTTCCCAAGGGACCGTTGTCTCTACTAAGAGCCGTGAAAGTGTGGGACATATTAGTCAGTCTCTGACCTTTCATGCCAACAGATAGAGGCATTTTGGATACTAGAACAAGGTTTGTAGTAAGGACATCCATTCAGGTGGTTATACTTGTGACAGATTAGCTCCATTATGGAGGCCTCCCAGCCTATAGACGTTACATTCTATAGGTTTTAATGCACCACAAGGGTACTAAGGGAGATCTTCTTCCCGGTATAATGCATTCAACACCTATTCACTGTGACATTACTCACAATGACATTTTTTATATATCGGGTCAGAAGGGCTTGGCTTTAGCCTATTACTAGTTGGGCAATCCACTTTCACTGGCTCTGTTAAAGCACTTGGGAGGTAGCCACGCTAAAGTATTTGTATGGATTTCTCTTTCACCCAAGATCTGTGAAGGCGAGGGGAGAGGATACATCCATGTAATTGCTAGGATTTACAAAACTAGAAGACACTTAATCAAGCAGAATAAGAAAATGACAATAATATTTCTGGATTTCTGATCATCCCAAAAGGGCGAGAGCATAGTTTCTTGACATCATTTTCATTTCTAAAAAAACAAACAAATGTTCATTTTAATAAGTCCTGCATGTGGGTTCTTATTTTAAGAAATCAAAAATAAGATGTAAGCGCACTATTTTGCATTCTATCGATCAAAGGCAACCTGCAAAACCAATTTGTGAGTAGTTTGAGTTTTAGTCTTCTTGAGTAACATTCTGCAAACCACTGTTAGGCTTTATGAAAAAGATAAGATAACAAAAAACCAAGCCAAAGATTAGTCCACATTATCAAAATCATCAAATCAGAAAACAGAGTGCATATTCAGATAGTAGATAGAAAATCATGCAGTTTTAAAAAAAATCACTGAAAAAGGTGATTGTATGAGCCCGTACAAGGCTCTGGAAGCTACAAAATGAGGATTAGGTAGGTACAGTCACCAAAAATAGTGATTTATGATCAATCAAGGAATCAAAATCAAAAACTAACTCCAACACTATGATCTCTATGAAATTCTACCCCCAATCAAAAAAACATGCTCTAAAAAAAGACTCCGGATGAGCAAGTTATGTGTGTTTGAAAGTAGACTGCAAAACCAAAACTGCATATGGAGAGGGGTAAGAAATTTGAAATCTTTGCTGACATCATCAGAATGGCATGTTAAATTTGATGGGCCCTGAGCCTTCATAGAATGCCAAAATCTATCTAAAATGATGGACAAATGCAAGTCAAATTTAATAAACAGCCAGGAAGATAGAGGTGGTGCTTGGGTGGTGCTGGGGAAGGTGGTGCGGGGGTGGTGTTGTGGGATTTTAATCCCACATGCATGGGGAACATGAAAATTTATAGTTTAAATACCCAAACACAAACAACATAATCTGAAGTAATAAGTGACAATGAGCCTCTTTCTTTGAAGTGTGATTAAAATATAAATATTAAAATTGTTTGCGCAATGTATAGAAACTATACAAATTTAAAACCCGAAACCAAAATTTTAGAAAAATTTTCAATTCACCCTTGACATGCGTGTAGGTCTTGGCCCATGTGCAGACTATCTTAGTTTGCGTGTAGAGGGTCGTACAACCTCTGTTTGTAATTTTTTTTTTCCACAGAATCAATTGTCACCTAAGGTAGGCATGTTTATAGTCATTTTTAACTGAAATGACGTTCCAGATGCACTGGTGGACCTAGATTTTGGTCAAAGTGAACACAAAAAAAAATTAAAATAGTAGTCAATAATGAGGCCTGATATTGATTTTCAGCTCCACGGTGGGCGCTTGAAATGTGCGTGCTAAAAGTGGCCTCTACTTAGCAGAACACTTCAACATGGTCATTTCTCTTCAGTTGCATACATGAATGAATATGGATTCATTCATCATGCATGTATGAAAGAATCGACCTGTTGCCTTCTAGAAGGCAGGAGTATGAGCTTGCTCTCAAGTCATTGCAAGCTCAGTGACTACACCGAAGACCTAAATGAAGGATTTTAAAAGCTATGATAATGCATATAAATGATTAATCTAAATGCAAATACAGTTTGTTGTTCATCCAAGACTAATTAGGATTCATTTTAGAAGCACCAAATTGAGTGTGTAAGATTGATTTTAAAACACCAATTGAAATGTGCTCTAAGATTAGATTTGTATGATTAACATAAAAGTAAACAATAAAATCTATGCTAAGATTGCAAGAAGCTGAGACGAAAATGCAGCATAATAACTTTAATTAAAAGATTCAGATCCTTTGTGAAGGAAAAGAGTTTCTCTTTTATAGAAATCTCTCTCGAATTGACGGTCGAGATCGAACAAAAAGAGTGGCTCAGATTTGATTGAAGAAGCACAATCCATGTGCAAGTGATTCGATTGGTCGAGAGAGTCATTTGACTGAACTGACTGATCAGTTATTTTGGAAACTTCCAAAATCAGTTCACAGTTAATTGAAATGTTTCTAAAATGATAATCAGATGAGAATCAGTTAACTGAGTGGAACTGGATTTTTTCCATTTTGATAATCAGTCAAGAATTAGTTAACTGAGTGGAACTGGATTGTTTCCATTTTTATAATCAGTCAACTAAATTTGATGATGTCATATGTATTTTTAATAATTAAATTGATTTTGAATGCACATTTATGTTTTTTATAATTAATTTAATTCCTTTTTTGATTTAATTGACAATTTTGTAATTTTTGTTTAATTAATATATCATAATATCAATTAAATAATTAACATGAGATATATTTGCTAATGTGATTTGATTTTAGGAATTAATTAATTAATCAAGTATGATGATTGATTAGGACCTAGGGTTAAGGTCAAATCAGTTCAAATTTGATAATTGCCTGTTTGATTTAGGACTTAGGATAATCAAGATTAGGGTTTCTTGATTAAATGTTGAGATTGGGGTTCTAGGGTTTAGGTGACCATTTTTAGGTGATTACACTCATCATTTACCAACAACTTCTTTTGAAGTGTTTTCACCATCTTAGTTTTCTTTCTATCAATTTTCTTCACTACTAGGCTAGTTTTTATTGTAGCCTTAACTTCTTCATAAGTGCCAAATCTTGGTAATGATTTGTCCACTTCTTCATTCAATAATGCTTCAATATCATTTGTGGCTTGATCTATGTTGATCTCATAATCAAGTGGTGGTAACCATGTTGTTCTCGGTACAGTCGATTTTGTTAAGGTGGTATCAGTAGCCACTATGAAACATATGTCATCCTTATATTGTTCCACCAGTTATTCAGGCATCCTCATTCTTTTCTGCATTCTGTCCTTGAAGGTAGTGAAGTATGCATCCATGACTGATGTAAAATTATCCCCTAGTGACTTAATAAATTCACTAATTTGTACAGTTATTGGTCGGGTAGTTTCCAAATTGACATTACTGATAGATGGGAAGAAGTTATGGAAATAGAAAAATGTACACATGAAGAGTGATCCAAAATTAAATGAATTAGACCTTGTTGACCTAATTTTCATCATGTTCTCCTCTAGTTTCTTCAGTAGAAGCTCAGATAGGTCCATCTGTAATCCTTTCTTCACAATCTTATATGCATTGTCAACTACTCTGCATGCTATACTGTTCAATCGGCTAGATTGGAATATCTTGTATCCAAGTACACATGCACTGAAATTCATTTTTGGATCAATGATGGAGTTAACCTTTAAACCTCTACCATCCCATACTACATCTATTATCTTTCAATCTTGGGGCAAGAAGGATGTTTAAGGGCTTTGGCCTTATCAGTTACTGGCTAACTGGTTACTGCATGTATTACATCCTTAGTGATTGGTCTCGGTTCATCCTACCACATTTTCCTATCATGTACTCAACTAAGTACTATTTGAATCCACTTATTTTTAAACTCTTTTAGGAATATTAGGGAATTTTTTAACCCTTTTACCTCTATGTGCATGTGTTCATCTTTAATGTTTCCATCTATATAAAGCTTCTTGTAATCTTCTTCAACCTCAAGATCTCTGATCTTTGCAATCTTGCAGTGGATATATGCTCAGACATCTTCAACTAGCAAAACCCAAGGAGTGATACTTGAGAACGCTCCAACATCGTCAGGTTTTGAAGCAACCTCGGGGAAACATTTATACTTAGACTCTTCACATGTTGTATTCTTGATGAGATTGACCTTCTTTTCCTTTGCATTTTTGATCTTGGTGACTCACGATGTGGTTTCCATATTTATTGAAATTAGGGCTTTCTCCGTAAATGATCTGTTTGCTTGGTGAGTCTTAGTTAGTCACTTGATCTTAGTTGTAGATACTAGGAATCTATCAAGGTAGTTGTTAATGTGCTTGTGAATCTCTCTGCAATCTGGTCTCTCATTGGTCACTCTTCTTCTCTCTATTCTTCACTCTTACATGCCTGGTGAATGAATGAGATTTTTGTTGCCCTTTTATAGATGATACCCTAAGTGGTGCAATAAATGCTTCAACTACTTCTCGGTGGTCGAAGATGGAGTCACTCATTTATCACGCAAAATTCTTAGCTTAGTGAGTATACACTGCTTGGGGTAAGTGTAAACTCAATTGACCTTTCACATGTTCACCGACGGTGCTCGGTATGTAGCAAAGACTTGATTTTATTTTTAATTGATTACCGATGATGCTTGGTTTACATTGAAAACTTGGCTTTTAATATGTAGACTGATGATTCTCTCTATGTGTTGATCGACGAGATAGGATTCACAAAATCATAACTAGAAATACCATAGTGCATCTCTATTCATGCTAATTTGGTATATTATCAATGTATATTGGAATTGATGTAAAATATAGCTTTGTATAGTGTAGTTCCATACTTACTTATTCTGCTTAGGTGGGGGGTGGTGATATCACTAGATCCATTGGATCAGGTGCCAGCAACTATGATGCTCAGTCCAGCATCATCTTTTCTCAAAGCTTTACTCCACATTTGATTTCTCATTCTCTTGATATCTTCAATAGTGTTCCAATTAGCAAAAGTGATTGACTCTGTCACTCGGTCTCTGTAGTCATTTCTTAGCTGACCGACCTTATGACAGTGTAAGTATTCCATTCCAGAGTTAGTCCAATTCCTAGACCTTCGTGTGACCACCTGTATTTGGTCTGCTCTGACAATAGACCTTATTTTCCCTAAGTGTGATCATACCCCCAATTATGTTCAAATGACCCTGTTACTACTTGGCATAATTCTTTTGAAATCAATTTAATCTTCTAAAGTGATCAAATCAATAAATTAATTACTTTTAGCCAAAATCAAAATCAATCAAATACATGGCTAAAATGATTAATTTGCAAGGAATTAAATAAAGTCCTAAATCAGTTGCTCACTTGCAAAAGGAACCAATCCCCTAGCCTAATTAATTTAATTAAATTGGCTATAGTCCTTTTGATTATTAAAACGCAATTAAAAACTTAAATAATTTATATTTCTATTTTTGAATGAATTAAATAAGTTTTATTCATTTCATTGATATTCCTCTAAACCCCAACCTAACCCACTTCAACCACTTTGACTCTGGGTTTGAACCTATCCCAACACATTCACCCTTGCTAAATCTAATTCTAATCCTAATTCTATCCTAACCCACCTCCTAATGTTGTCACATTCTATTAAGGAGTGATTAAGAACTCAACCCACTTGAGAAAGTCAACTTTCTCAAGCTTGACTTCCTGTAAGGACCAACTTTCCAAGTTTGGCCTTACACCCTTCCCATGCCTCATAAATGGTTTCATTAATGAAGATTCTTTTATGCCCATCCCTCATTAATGCCTTTGGTATTTATTTCTCTTACACCTCATTAATTAGTTTTTCAACTCCATTAATGAGCCTTGTCCCCCTCTCTCTCCTCATTTCTTCTATAAATAGAAGGGGTTTTTGAGCACAAATAAGCCCATAATTTAGATTGAAAATGCATTGTTATGCTGTTAGGATTTAGATAGTTTCATTTTACTTCATAAGTTTCATTATCATGCATGGTTATAATGTTCATTTTTAGAGATAATATGCATGCTTAATGATTAAATAGTTTGTTTTAACTCAAATTTTTCATGCTAAGTCGTATATGTCATTGATAGTAGCATAATCTGAGGGTTGTTATGTTGCTTATCATACTCTTCTTAGTTAGAAAGAAATAGGTTGATTTTAGTGCTTTATATGCTCATCTAACCATATTTTCCACTAATATAATGACCTATTGAAGTGTTGTGTCATAGGTAACAGGTGCAATGTTTTCCACACACATTTATGGCACCCACTGTGGGGCACGATTTTGGATTTGGCATCATTTTTTCTGCATTTTTCACTAATCTATCCTCCCAGTTTTTAGGTCCAAAGTCATATCTGGTCATTCTAGCTCGCATCCAGGATACGCCATCGCACCGCAGAAATTGAGGCTCGCATCTGAGATTTCCTGGGTCATTTTCAATTTATGATCACATCTGGTAGACACTCTATCATATCTGGTAACACAAAGTTGTATCTAGTTTTCTGTGTTGTATACTACATTTCTAGGATCGCATCTCGTAGAGATTTTTGTGCACTTAATTTTCTAACCTCTAATGCTTAACCAGTTGTGTTTTTAGCATTTTGATAGCCTAACTAGTGATTACAGGTCTCAGATAAAGAGTTGGAAGATGATAATACTAACGTGTGTGGTTGCAGGGTTTTCATCTGATTCACATACTAACCCTTTTTTTTCAAATTTTTTCACATTTAAATACCATTTTCTCAAACATGTCTTAAAATAACTAGATTACTATGCTCTTTTCCTTTTAAAGGAAAATCAGACATTGTTTTAAACACTTGCAAAAGAATCTAGGGGGTAAATGAACAAGCAAACTCACATTGTTTAATTCATTTGGAAACAAAAATTGAACAACTCAAAGCATTTAACATTGTGGGATAAATGAACAAATACAATGTTTAATTCTTTTAGGGATAAAAATTGAACAATTCAAAGCATCTAATATTGTGGGCTAATTGAACAAACTCATTGTCTAAATTTTGGAATCAGAAATTGAACAAGCAAATCATTTAAATATTGTGGCAATTGAACAACACAAATTTGCTTTCAAGCATTCTATTTTCCCTAAAATAGGAACATCTTAAATCGAGCACAAAATTTCTTGAGGGAACGAACTATTTGATTGACTTTGTTTTGGGAGAAAATGGCATGGATTAGGAGAGTATGCTCTTCTTCTTCGGAAGGATTAGAAATATAGACATCCTACACTTGCCAATCCTTTGTAGGCTTATTTAATAGTAGAGGGCCTACCGGTTGAGGAAAAAATCTCCCAAGAATGACCCAATTCTTCCAACTCACTATAAATAGTTGCTTCGTCCTAGGCTAAAGCCTCGGAAGACAGAATCAATTTTGTTCCTGGAATTTTGACATCATTCCTTGAACATGCTTGGGTATGTGTAGAGTAGAGTCGCTTGAATCTTTCTTGTGAGACTACACATATTTGAGTACTCATAGGGATATACACCTCAATTTTTGCTTGTGTAATTCTATGGGGGACGGTTTCAAATAGATTGCCCAATAATAGAGAACACTTAAACTGGAATAATTCTTGATTCACCCCTGAAAGGGTGATAATCCTTGTGTAAGGAAAAAAGTAATTACCCCAAGACACTCATCATATCGTGCCCTCGCTTGTGTTTGGAGTCAGCTAATACAACATCATGACTGGAGTCATTGCGTGTTTGGTGATGGTTGTATTCTGATTAGCATTTGAGTGTGTACCTAATTCAACGGGCAAAGATTTTCATCCTCCACCTAGAAAATAGGGCATAAAGATATGTTTGTTCACCCTTTAAAAATGCAACAATGCTTGACGTAACTGAAAGATCGCTAAAAAGATAACATTTTCAAACAAGCAACAAATTTCAATCCTCGGTCTATGCGTATGTTTTTTACCCACTGACAGGTCTCAGAATGCAATCTACAATCACACAAATTTCACGCACTTCCAAGACAAATTTTTCAAAACTGACCAAATCTGATAGAGACATCAAAAAATTGCATCCCAGATTTCCTGGCTCATTTTTGGTATCCTGGCTCGCATCTAGTATCATGGCTCACATATGGTCAACACATCATCGCATCTGGGGTTCTAGCTCACATCTAGGGTCATCAGTAGCTTGTATACTGTATTTCAAGGCTTGCATCTAGAAGCTCGCATCTAGGACAGTGGGCATTGGCAGAATAGTTTCTTAGGAAAAATTAGTTGATTTGGGTACCCTTTTGGCTCTTTAGTCTATCCCTGTTGTCTTTTCTAGTCTCCCTGGTGCTATGTCAAGATAATTTTTCAGATGTATACCTTGCATGTCCGATTAGTTTTTGTTATCCGTCTCAATACGTGTGGTCTATCCACTTCTTAAAACAACTTGGTTCCCATCTCACTATCAAGGAATTCTAACCCTCTGATGTTGGAATTAGTTACTTCCACCAAGATATAAATGATACTTCCACCTAGACACACTCACTTGAACGATTCGGGATACTACCTGACACTATCGGGAAACTTTGACAAAGTTGAGGTACAACCACATGGTTAACACAAGATGAAACAAGTACACATCTAAAGGATCAAAAGTACCTCCTAAATCACCACACTTTCAAGGAGAAACATCTCGTAGTTCACTACTCAATATAGACTCTCTAGAAATGGACAGGTCCACTTGTGGATGGAGTGAGGCTTTTGACAAGTATGACAATAGAAAAAACCAAAAGCATGAAGATATCAATGAAGAAGAACCCACATTTGAACATCCTCTATTTGAATCAGGCAGTGAGGAAGACATCACTAAAGAAGAGCATGATAAACTCAAATAGATAAAGAGGTTCCACAAGATACTAGAAAAGATGATTGACAAGGATAAAGATAAATACTTTCTCCATTTAGCATCCACTAGCATAAAATTACCCAAAGATTATGATGTGGAACAACTAAAATAAAAGGAGGTACCAACTCCTATTTCTATTTTCACCAAACAACTTACCTTAATGCACATGGAACTTGTGACTCTCAAGAAAGAGAGGGCTAAACCCAAAATGAAGTACTCTATGGAATCCATTTGTCTATTTACTTTCGACAAGAGTATCACTATAGTTCCATTCCCTCCCAACATGGCACAGCCAGAATATGACAAGTATACGGGAGAGACCGATCCACATGACCATGTTCAAGAATTTTGTGCTCTTAGCATAGAGTACATGCATGAACCTACTTACCTCATGCGGCTTTTTCCAGGAAGTCTAAAAGGCAACGTCATGGAATGGTTCTCAAAACTTACACCCAAGGTCAAAATTTTTGATAGAGTTAATACAACAGTTCATCCAACACTACTCCTATAATATCCAACATGACTTGACTAAGATGGATCTATGCAACACTAAATAGAAGCCTGGTGAATCCTTTACCCACTTTCTACAAAGGTGGAGGAAAATCTTTGCACGGTATTCACGAGTCATTCCTGAATTTGAGAAAATTGAAATCTTTGTCAATAACTTGGTACCTGAGTTAAACTATGCATTGTAGATGCAAGATTCCCCTAGCTTTGACAGGATGATCAAGAATGCCCTCTGTATCGAAGAAGTTATGGTCAAGAAGGGGGAGATCACTCTTCAAAGTGAAAACAAATCTAACAATTCCAAACCTAAATGGTGGAAGAAAAACAAAAATATTTTCAACGATGGCGTAGTAGACACATCCAATGTTGGTCCTAAACCAGAGGTATTCAATTTGACTAACAATATGCAGGCAAGAAAAGATGCCAAGGTAATAGACCCCATACCCAAAGCAAACAATGATAATAACAAGGGTCGACCATGGACTTCAAAACCTCAAAGAACATTCACTCATTTGGGAGAGCCTCTCAAGACTATTTTGAAGACACTATTAGACAAAAAAATTCTCACAATCCTGGATTCCAAACCATGGGAACCAGCGGCCAAGCCAAGGTGGTGGGATGATAATTCTTACTGTGTCTTTCACAAAAAAAAAGGACACAAGACTAACAATTTCCTTAAGCTTTAACATGTTATTCAAGACCTCATTGAAGGAGGAAAGATCAAAGTAGATGGAAACACTACCAATGAATATCATACAACATTCAAAAAAGCATTCCCTAATTACGAGAAAGGGGAAGCATCTAAAGGAAAAGGTAATGAAGTAAACTACACTTACTCTAATAATGATAACATGATCAATGTGCTAGACATTAAAAATAAATCAATTAATGTGGTCACAATTAAAGGGGTTTCTTTCCAATCAAATGCGGTGACTTGGAGTCAAGCATAGGTCATGATCAAAGGATCCAATTCTTCCCCAAAACCAACATCAACATCCAAGGTCCCTATTGTTACTATTCCTAAACCGGCAGCAAAACACACGGTTACTATTCCTACAACAAAGTATGACTTGGTGGACCAATTGCAATGAACCTCTGCCAAAATTTCCATTTTTGAGTTGCTTAAAATATCCACAGTGCATAGGGAAATCCTAGAACAAGCCTTACATGCCACAAATGTACATAAGGACCTTGATATAGATAAATTACAAGTGATGGTCAATCACATCTTAGCGCCACATTACCTCTCCTTTTCTGAAGAGGATGATAAATCATTGACACATCCACATAATCAACCCCTCCATATTGAAGTCCTCATTCATAAATCCCATGTTAGATGCATATTGATAGATAGAGGCACAAGATTGAATATTTGTACACTTAATCTAATCAAGAAACTGGGTCTCTCAGAATAGACCATTGACTCTAGAAGCAAAACATATATCAAATCTTATGATGAGGAAGAAAGATCCTCTAAAGGTCTTATTGTTCTACCCATCAGAGTCGGACCAATTGAAAGGAGTGTCATATTTCAAGTTCTGGATCTACCCTTGGCCTACAATCTCCTGTTAGGGTGACCTTGGATCCAAGAAATGCAAGTTGTGTCATCTACTTACCATCAGTGTATCATGTTCCCACGCAATGGGGTGGAAGTAGCAATTCCTGTGGATGGAAATTATACTTGCAACAATATCAAGGAAGGTAGTATGATTCCACATAACAAGGAAGCTATGGATGAAACTGCTCCTGAGACTACCAAGGACATGGTTATGAAAATATTTGGGAAGACTTTAAAACTTGAAGAAATAGGTATGGGAGAATATAAGATGGACATGACTCCATCACTGACAGAACTTCTGGTATCACCAACACCTACTGCATCCAAGGAGTCAAAAATCCACAAAGCAACTGGCATGGTTAAGGCATCCACATCTTCTTTAGATAACACAGAAGAACATGCAGTCTTGGAATGGATTTACAAAGGAGAACCAAAGGAAGCTGAGGTCAAACATGTGGAAATATCCCCAAAATAGTATGGTAAAGGATATGACCTCCTCAAGAAAATGGGATACAAAGGAAAAGGACCTCTAAGCGACACTGGAAGAGGACTTATTGAACCTATACACATGGAGTTTAGGAATACCAGAGACAAAATAGGACTAGGTTTTAATACTAAATCTAAAAAACCTGCTTCAAAAGATAGTTTGATCTCTGACCAAGGGAGTGATGAAACAGAGGAGGTAGAACTAGATCCATGGTCCTATGAAAGATTATTACATATTGGCATAGATAATCCCAACTATCAAGGAGAGTGCTATGTACCAAGCTTTGAAGTACCACAAGATCTTCACATCCCTTTATTACCACAAGCTCCTATTCAAGAGGTAGGAGACACAACCGAAGATGATCCTAAGATACCATTGATAGAAATGGTTACAAAGAGAACACCCCAACAACATGATTCACATCCTAACTAGGGGCAGTTAGTCACAATCACACATGTCCTTGATTTACCACACTTTGATCCATAGGTGGCTAACCGAGTACACCAGATAACTATTGCATAATTCTTAAACAGGTATGATGATGAAGTAACATACTCTCACAATTATGAATGGGATGAGCTCTTTGTCACCACAGAGGACATTGAAATAGATGTGATTCACATGTTTGCAGCTCGATCAACACCCAACCAACATTCTAACACTACTCCCAACAATAGTGATATTCCTAAAGCAGAGGAAGAGTTCCTTCCCCCAATCATTGATGGAGAGACTGGTGTTCTCATAAGTCTAGAATAACTTCAGAGGTGACAAGCAAGAAGCCTCCTTTTACAAAGAGATGATGATGAAAGTTATACTGATGAGTCACTATAGTTTGGTCCGCATATAACTAACAATGACCCTTTTAATGATGATCTAACTCTTGTTGATCTAAACATTGAAGAACTTAACTTAATAGGACATGTCATGTTAGTTAATAGTCATGATGTTAACGCAATGTTGTCCTTCCCAGATTCTGACTCCTTATCTTTAATAAATCTAGACCTAATTGATTGGACTAGTATGGATCCTACTCCTAACCTTGCCTTTCCCAATGAGTACACCTTGGCTTTCTATCTAAACACTTGTGAACCCTGCCCTTCTTCCACCAATGCAAGGAGCATGAACATGTCACGGGAGGATATCAAGTTTCTCAGTCAAAAATTAAAGAATAAAAAGCAAAAGGGAATTTATGGTGAAAACCACTTTGTGGCAGTATCAGATCCCAAAATAGTAAAAACAAAAGACGTATTCAATGGTGAAAACCTCTGAGAGGTGCCAAAGGATGAGATTCTTGATATCCTCCCTGAGCACTTTCAAGAAAGGTCTTTAGTTCTGATAGAACCAACATAACTAGTTAATCTGGGCACAGTTGAAGTTCCCCAAATAGTACACCTAGAAAAATCTTTGTCAGAAGAGGAAAAGACACAATTCACCGAGTTCTTGAGAGAGAAGAAGATCAACTTTGCATGGTCTTATACAGATATTCCTGGACTAGATCCTGAATTAATAATGCACCACTTGTCTATAGCTCATGGGATCAAACCTGTGAAACATAAACTTAGAAAGATGCATCCTCATGTTGCATTACTAGTAAAAGCGGAGATAGAGAAATTGTTGAAGGTCAAATTCATCAGAGTCATTGCCTATGTAGGATGGATCTCCAATGTGGTTCCAGTGTCTAAATCTGACAAATCTATCAAGATATGTATAGACTTCACAGACTTAAACAAGGCATGTCCTAAGGAAGACTTCCCCCTACCTAACATCGATATGATCATAGACCTCACAATAGGCTACCAAATGTATTCACTAATGGATTGTTTCTGAGGCTACAATCAGATAAAAATTGCCCCTGAGGATCAAGAGAAAATTGTATTTACATGTGCATGGAGCACCTTTTGCTGGAACATCATGCCATTTGGGTTAAAGAATGCCGGTGCTACATATCAAAGAGAAATGACTACTATATTCCATGATATGATGCATAAAAATATGGAAGATTATGTGGATGACACCTTAGCTAAATCAAGGGAAAGGAGCTCTCACATTACTGACTTAAGAAAAATATTGGATCGTATGGAGCAATTTCAACTCAGGCTCAATCCAAAGAAATGTGCCTTTGGGGTCCAATCAGGAAATCTCTTAGGGCTTATTGTTTCAATGAAGGGAATTGAGGTAGATCTTGCAAAGTTCAAGGCTATTCTAGAGATGACTCCTCCCCGCAACATCAGTCAAATGAGGACATTGCAAGGGAGACTTCAATCAATCAGGAGGTTCATGTCACAACTTTTTGATAGAGCATAACCCTTTACCAAATTGCTACATAAAGGGGTCACCTTCAAATGGGATGAACACTATGAAGCCAACTTTAGGGAATTAAAAGGGTACCTAGCTACTCCTATTCTTATGGCACCTATTCATGGAAATTCATTACTCCTGTATATTTTAGCTACAACTACATCACTAGGAGTATTTCTAGCACAAGAGGATGAAACTAACAAAGAAAGAGCTATCTACTACATCAGTAGAACACTAGTCTCCTATGAGCTCAATTACAATATTATTGAGAAAGCATGCTTAGCATTCATCTTCACATCACAAAAATTGAGACACTACATGCTCTCACATACAGTGAGGCTCATTGCTAAGATTGATCCTCTGAAGTACCTTTTGAGAAAAATAGCATTAACAAGGCGTCTAGCAAAATGGGTCCTCATTCTAAGTGAGTTTGACATTGAGTATGTAGACTGAAGAGTTATTAAAGGACAAGTCCATGTAGATCAACTAGCTGATTCACCACTTCAAGATGATGAACCTTTAAGGATTAAATTCCCTGATGAGACCATTATGCATCTAACTGACTACCCGTGGAAGATGTAATTTGATGGTTCTTTCACACAACAAGGCTCTAGAGCAGGGGTTCTGTTCATAACTCCTCAAGGCTACAAGATACCTAAGTCTTACAAATTAATGTTTCCATGCACAAACAACATTTTTGAATATGAGGCATTGGTAAACGGTCTTAAGCTCGTCATGGAGTGGAAAATTGTAGAGTTACACGTGTATGGTGACTCCCAACTCATTATCAATCAAGTCAATGGATATTATCAAATGAAAGATGAAAAGTTGACACCCTACAAACAACTGGTTGATGACCTAAAGAAGTACTTTGTCTTTATCATAATCCAGCAGATATGCAGAATAGAGAACAAAGCTGCAGATGCTATGGATACATTACCATCCATGTTACAACTAGAGGAACATCAATTTTGCTATGACTTCTTGGTGGAAGAACTATCCTATTCTTCCTTTGATACCCCTAAATACCAAGTAATCTATGCTTTGAACACCCTGAACCAATCTTGGTATGCTAATATCATTGCTTACCTCACTCACCAATCTATTCCCAACAATCTATCCAAAAATGAGAAAAGATCCCTTATTAGGACATCATCGCATTATGTCCTCATAACTAATAACTTTTATCAACGAGGTCTCGATGGTACACTTCTTAGATGTTTAGAACTTGAAGAATCACATTGCACATTAAAATAAGTCCATGAACGTGTATGTGGATCACATTCAAATGACTTTTCACTAGCAAAGAAACTGCTCAGCGTAGGCTATTACTGGCCTGCTATGTAAAAATATGCTTTTTATTTTCCCAAAACATGTCATAAATGCTAGACACATGGAAATCTCATCCATGCTCCTGCCAGGGAACTTATACCTTTCATCACACATTGGCCATTTCAAAAATGGGACTTTGACTTTGTTAGACAAATATATCCCAATTCTTCCAATGGACACAAGTTCATCATTACGGCCACTAAGTATTTCACGAAGTGGGTCGAGGCCATGTCGCTAATCAAAGCCACTAGCAAATAGGTGGCTATGTTCATTCTAAACTAAATTATCTGTAGATATGGGATACCATCTTCAATTGTAACAGACAATGGGGGCCAATTTAAAAACCATGACATTGATGACCTTTGCGAATAGTTCCAAATTACTCAATACTGCTCCTCAATCTATTACCCTCAAGCCAATGGACAAGCTAAGGCATCTAATAAAAATATTCTCAAGATCCTACATAGAACTGTAAGTAAGTTTGGTAGAGACTGGCATCTACAACTGAATTCAACATTATGGGCCTACAGAACAAGCATCAAAACTCCAACAGGAGCCACGCGATTTGCCCTAGTATATGGCGTTGAAGTAGTACTACTTATTGAGGTTGAAATCCCATCTTTGCGGATATCTTTACAAGGTCTTGTTACTAATGAGAAATACCGCATAGATAGGGTGAATTCTTTAGACCTACTTGATGAGCGCAGACAACAGGCGTTCAATCATCTGAAGGTGTATCAAGCACGAATGTCCAAAGGATACAACAAAAAGGTCAAGCCACAAAAATTTCAAGTGGGGGATCTCATCCTAAAGGATAATCCTAAGAACCAACCCAGTAGAGAATAGAAGGGAAAATTTGAACCTAATTGGCTAGGACCTTATGTTGTCACTGCTACTTTTGGGATTGGAGCTTATCAACTAGCTATACCTGAGGGAGACGTTCTTTGAGATCCTATCAATACTCTACATTTGAAGCAGTTCTACACTTAATGCTTGGCTAGAAGAGCTTGTATAGTGAAATAGTTCTTAGAAAATACCAAAAACATTTAGAAAATTGATCTTGAAGAAATCCAAAAATAGTGGAAAAGTCCTGAAGAAAGGTATCCTTGGTGAAAACCTGGAAAATAGGCGCCTTGATACTTCAAAAACATTCAAAAAATAAAAATAGCAAAAAAATTGAAAAAGAGAAAAGTTCCTTGATGACAACCTAGTAAAATAGGCATCCTGGTAGGAAAAAATAAAAGGTCTTGCCAAGTGGTGAAAACCTGGAAATCAGGCATCACTTGTATTATGCGCTCCATCTATCAATACATTCTTGATACTAAGCCTTCATGATTATACTTGTGTTAAGAGTTGACTTCGTTTCCTTATGAAAATCTTATTTGTGCTTGGAGTTTGTCTATGTTTTTGTCTTAGGATCAGGCCATTTTTTTTGCACAAAGGGCACCTTTTCCAGTATGATAGGTTGTGTCTGTTAGGTCATCATAGGATGGTTTGTCTTGTGGCCCCATGATTCTCGATGCTTTCACCAAACTATCACTTTCACGAAACAAGACTGGCACAAACAATTCACTAACATGAACAGTGTTCCTAAGACCTACATTGGATCACAAACAGGAAGAAGATTATACACAGACATGGAACACATATTGCTTAAATTCCAAACTTTTTATTGATTGAATCTATACTACGCTTGAAAAATGAATCAATAGTATTTCTCAATACTACCTAAACACAGTTTGATCTTGTTTTGATTATGACTCTTTTATGTACCCATAACGTTTTCACTGGGGGCATCTAAGCAGTTATAAATTTTTATTTGATTGATTCACAATTGATAGTTGTTATGTGTTCTGAGTTACTCCATGATGTATGTGCAAAGACAAAGAGTCACAAGGACAGGGGGCATAACATTTTCTTAGTTTTTTGCATATGGTGATTGTTCCAAATGACCCTATAAATTTCACCTAACTTAGATGTTTATGGTAAGAGCTTCCACCATGAGTGGATAGCCGCATATATCTTGATCTTCGTTATGTGTAAACTACGGTGAGGTTGGAACAATTTCCTTGTCTATTTTCTAACTCAGATTCTCACTAAGGTATACAAAGTATAATGTACCCAATGATATGAAATTTCAAGGTCATTGTGGTTCCACTATCTTTCCTTACATAGATTCTGATATAATAAAAGGAAGGTGACTATTTTGTTATCCTAGCTTCTATGCCTTGATGCCTAAGTCTATTTTTGACATTTCAATAAAACATAGTATTCATACTTTCATGATGTCAGTGGGTATTAGTGATGGTTGTACTATCAGATGTTATCCATTCCAAAAAGCACCCAATGATGATAAAATTTTTCCAATATCTGCCAATCAGTGACAAGTCCTAAGAGTCTGCATATAGCCACATTTAGAGGTTGCGTGATGCATTTTGAAAGAAGCAAAACCATAAGGAATTTCAACTCAAAAATGATTTCCATTTTTCTTCTAAATCCAATTTAATTACATCATCAATATTACTGCTATCACTGATTCCCAAAATCTTTGATCTATCAAGAACAAAATTGAACTCAAATCTTAAGGTGATTAACTTGGTACAATTGTGTTTTCTCTAAACACACCTTCGTTTCTTCACTTCTTCTAAATCCATTCTTTCTTAACCTACCCATTCTTGCAAGTGATACATCATTTCAACAGAGGGATTTCTTTCTTTTCCTTTGATTTTGTTCCTGAGGGGGCATGATCACACTATCATCAATCAATTCTTGCTTGAAACAACATTAAAATGACTTCGTTATCAAACAACTAGGGTCATGACAGTTTCCTTGACTAAGTCAAAACTATTAGATAGAAAGAATTGGTTCTCATAAGTTCGATATCTTGTGTTCCCTCATTTTTAAAATATTCTTATTAAGCTCCTGGTAGCTTCTTACTGACTTTTGGACGACAACCAAGTTTGGAATTAGTATTATTAATTTTTGGATGAAAACCAAGTTCAGGATTGGTATCTTTAAGATCTTTTATTGACCTTTGCACGACAATCAATTTCAAAGTCAATTCTATCAGTTTAGTTCGATCAAGTGAGAGACTGGTCTCATCAGACATTTCGTTCAATCATGAGCGAAATTCTTAAAATTTTGAAAGTCAAAATCAAAAAAACTTTCTTTGAATCAATGTGCTTCTCGCACATCAGTTCAAAGAGGGGAAAATGTAACCACCTAGATTTGGTCTTCTTTGACTATAGACCCTATTTTCCCTAAGTGTGATCATAGCCCCAATTATGTTCAAACGACCTTGTTACTGCTTGGCATAATTATTTTGAAATCAATTTAATATCCTAAAGTGATCAAATCAATAAATTAAATACTTTTAGCCAAAATCAAAATCAATCAAATACATGGCTAAAATGATTAATTTGCAAGGAATTAAATAAAGTCCTAAATCAATTTCTCACTTGCAAAAGGAACCAATCCCCTAGCCTAATTAATTTAATTAAATTAGCTATAGTCCTATTGATTATTAAAAAGCAATTAAAAACTTAAATAATTAATATTTCTATTTTTTAATGAATTAAATAAGTTTTATTCATTTCATCAATATTCCTCTAAACCCCAACCTAACCCACTTCAACCTCTTTGACTCTAGGTTTGAACCTATCCCAACCCATTCACCCTTGCTAAATCTAATTCTAATCCTAATTCTATCCTAACCCACCTCCTAATGTTGTCACATTCCATAAGGAGTGATTAAGAACTCAACCCACTTGAGAAAGTCAACTTTCTCAAGCTTGACTTCCTCTAAGGACCAACTTTCCAAGTTTGGCCTTACACCCTTCCCATGCCTCATAAATGGTTTCATTAATGAAGATTCTTTTATGCCCATCCCTCATTAATGCCTTTGGCATTTATTTCTCTTACACGTCATTAATGAGTTTATCAACTCCATTAATGAACGTTGTCCCCCTCGCTCTCCTCATTTCTTTTATAAATAGAAGGGGTTTTTGAGCGCAAATAAGCCCATAATTTAGATTGAAAATGCATTGTTATGCTGTTAGGATTTAGATAGTTTCATTTTACTTCATAAGTTTCATTATCATGCATGGTTATAATGTTCATTTTTAGAGATAATATGCATGCTTAATGATTAAATAGACTATGTTAACTCAAATATTTCATGCTAAGTTGTATATGTCACTAAAAGTAGCATAATCTAAGGGTTGTTATGTTTCTTATCATACTATTCTTAGTTAGAAAGAAATAGGTTGATTTTAGTGCTTTATATGCTCATCTAACCATATTTTCCACTAATATAATGACCTATTGAAGTGTTGTGTCGCAGGTAACAGGTGCAATATTTCACACACACACTTCATATCCATTTTCTCATATAGCTTGCAGCTATGTGTCCATATCTACCACATGTTGTGCAATTTTCCCATGTGTTGTAATCCCAAACCTATGAGTTACCAACTCTTCTTGGTTGATAAGCATTTTCTTGTTCTTTTGGTTTCCATGCTTGCTTTCTCTTTTTCCTGCATTCAAGAGATGTGTGCCCATGCATTTTGCAAATAGAAAAATATTTTTCTATGTAGGATTCCATCTTTGGTTGTTTCACCTTAGATATTCATTCATGTGCTTTGTGTCCATGCTTAAAACAGTTATAACATTTACCTATGAATGTAGAAGTGGATTTAGGAATACCTTTGGCTTTTCTCCTACAAACATTTGAAGTGTGGCCTGGTTTTCCACAATGATTGCATGACTGCTTCCTTGGTCTTGGATTTTTGTATACATCTATCTGATCATCTTTGTTTGATGATTCTCCATACCTAGTATACCCTAGACTGGTATTGTTGTTGAGTCTTCTTTGTCCATTCATAAAATCATCCATTCTCTTTGTACTTTCTTCATCTTTCTTGATCATATCATTGTGATGTTGTTGAATCCTTTCTTCATACTTCAGTCTCTCATTTTCTTCTCTTAGTTCACCAATAGCTTCCAAATTCCCATTGAGTTCTATGTTCACTCGGTTTGCCTCATGACTCATAAGAACTATTTGATTAGTGATCTCATGATTATGTTCAATAAGTCTTTGTATTTTAGTTTCTCTCTCTTGTAACTTCTTAGTGATCTTTCTCTTGTCATCAATAGCTAATGTTCTTTCTTGTTCAGCTTGTCTATCATTATTCATAACATCAATCATTCTTACCATCTGTGTCTCTTGACTGATTTGCAATACCTTTACTTGTTCTGTCAGATGTTGATTGATTTCATTCAGACTTGTAATTCTTCCTTCAGATGTGTCTGATAACTAGATGTGGATCCTAATGACTCAAACAAATCAGTTATCTCTTCTTCATGATAGTCTGTTTCATTATTGCGAGATGCCATAACTTTTCTTTGATCTAGTATCTCTCTCATATTGATTCTTGCTTCTTTTTATTTCTCATAGAAGATTTGTATCTGCAACTTCTGATTTTCAATATTCCTGTCAAGCTTATACATTTCCATTGTATGATCTTTTCTCTCAAGTGATTTAAACTTCTCCAAATAAGAGATCTAGCTCGGATACCAATTGTTGGAATAATGGAATGGTGTGTACTGAGAGGGGAGGGGTGAATCAGTACCCTCAAAATTTTTTATGAATTAATCCTCAATTATCTTTCCTTGCATTACCGACCATACATTCTTTTTTTATCTTATGCATGTAATATCAAAACATAAACTTAATTGCATGTAAACATTGATAGAAACATTCATGAAATGTAAGTACACATGACACAAGAATTGGTAATGCAGAAAACCCCTGTTAGAAGGTGAAAACTATGGTGGGGATGAAACCCACAAAGCTTCACTATCTACAGAATGGAAGGTGCTAGTTAAGGCTACAAGTGTGATCACTTCTGATGATCTTACCCTACTAGGAGTAACATTTTAGACTATTTAGGTCCACTCAGTTAAGAGATTTAGCAACACTGTTAAGTGTGCACTCGGTCAAGAGATTTACAATAAGATTGTTAAGTCCACCTTCTTAATTTTCTTCTATTTTCTACAATTGATAGAGAGTATTCAAAAATACTTGTTGGCCTGATAGTATGTAATCCTCAATTGTTGAATACAGATCCTTTAAGTTCACAATGTATATGTATCACCTATAGTGATTTATTAATACCTTTGTTTTTCTCAGTAGCCTTGAATCTTGTTCTTCGTGACTGAATTCTGTCTTTTGCATCCTTCTACATGAAATGCTATGTCTGATCCATAGATTTCTATTGCAGCTACAATCATGATGTTCTGATTGATTACTACATCTATTTATACAATTTATTGACTTAATTAGGTTTCAGGCGTTACAATAAAAACTCTATGATCAAAGATTACAACTTGACCTTGATCTCCTAGTTTGCATGTTTACAATCAATTAGACTGATTAAAAAAATTACATATGCTTTAATTGTCTCTCAATAAATGGTTTTAAAGTTAAATATAAAGCTGAATATAAAAATCAAGTGTTTTACCTGATGTGTAACTCAGATCCACATTTCTTGGAAAGAAAACTATCTCTCGGTAGACTGGTGCTCGGGTTGTGCTGTAGTTTGTGCTCGGTGATGTCTCTGAACTGTTTGTCGGTTTACTCTATAAATTGTGTTCTTGTTTTATACTGTAAAATATCTTTCGGTGATAGTGTATATAGGTGTTCATTGATTTTGGTATCCACTAGCACTTAACATTTTTGGTGACCAATGCACTTGTCTGTTTGTTGTCACTCGGTGATCATGTTACCGACAGTCCAAAAACTATTTCCTTGTATACTAATGATAAATATGATCCTTTAGTATTATCATACCCTTTAACATGGGATTCTTCTATGGGTTTCTCTACAAGGTCTTGCATAGCTTTAATGAAAGGTATTGGTGGACAACATGGGAGAGTTGAAGCATTCATAACTATGGATTGAGCTCAAAGAATGAGATGGATATAATCGAGATTGGCTGCAATAGACACAAATAAAAGAAGGGGATTTCATCTTGAAGATGTAAGTGATGAATAATCATAAGTGACTCAAGAAACCCAAGGATATGAAGAATAATTAGTGAGTAATGCAAAGACTAGACTTCTTAAATCCATTATAAAGATTGGAGGCACACCTAGATTAGAAATACCCTACTATAATGGAATCTTGAATGACAAAGAACTCATAGATTTGTTGGAAATATATTTTGATTACGAACCTATAGAAGAATCCAAGAAGGTAAAATTTTCCTATACAAGGTTAAAAGACCATGCAACTTTATTGTGGGACTATGTATAGATTGAAAGACAAAGAAAATGGAAAGATACAATTAAAAGCTGGAGCAAAATGGTGTCAAAGTTGAAGTCCCAGATCTTACCTTCAAATTGTTATTTGAGTTTATTCAAAAGGTTCAAAAAATTGAGACAAAAATAAGTATATGTAAAGGAATATAATGATTAGTTCTACAAATTCACTATAAGGGTTGGACATGTAGAAGATGACCTCAAAAAGATAGCAAGGTATGTTAAAAAACTACATTTAAATATTTAATATGAAATTAGTTTTTTGAACTTTAAAAGCATTGAAGAATTCTGTTAAAGTGCTTTAAAGGTAGAAGAGAATTTATCTAGAAGGCATAAAAATAATTCAAGAGGAAGAGGATAGTCTACTATTAGAAAAGAAAAAACAAATGTGTGGCAAATAGTAGCAATGAATAACAAGCATGTGAATAAAAAATCAACACTTCACAAAATAATTATTTCAATCTAGGTGTGAGAGGAAGAGTTTTTTTAAGAGGAACAAGTTATTATGGAATGGGTAGATGAAGAAATTTTATAGGCCCGTGCTATCAATATGGAGAAGTTGGGTATAGGGCATTTGAATGTCCTCAAGTATAACAAGACAATAGTAAAAAGAGTGTAGCTAGAAATCATGTTGCATAAGCATATGTAGAAAAGCATTTATCACCTCAACATATAGAAGAACCAAAAAAAGAAGAAGCATTGATTTTCAAGAGAGTGTTAATAAAATCAGAGAAGGAGAAACAAGACCATGGACAAAGAAGAAGTTTATTTAAGACTGTGCACAAATTAGGTGAAAAGTGTTGCAAGGTAATTATGGACAGTGGTAGGATAGATAATTTAGTATCACAATAAATGGTGGAGAAGATGAAATTGAAGAGGAAAAAGCATCCCAACCCCTAAAAAGTTGCTTGGTTGCAAATAAGTCATCAAATCTTGGCGAGCAAAAAATGCTTCGTTAAGTTTTAACTAGAAATTACAAGGATGAAGCATGGATGCTTGTCATATTATTTTGGGTAGACCCTATACATTTGATAGAGAAGCTATTTATAATGGAAGAGAAAATACATACACTGTTGTGAAGGATGAAAATGAATTTACTTTAAGCTCATTTAAATAAAAAATTTTGGTCCTATTATATGTTTGAGAATAGGAAAATGGATCTTGAAGGTTGCAAAAGAAGTTGGGAGTGATCTACATGCAATAGTTAAGGACAAGGAGAGAAGTGGTATTGAAGGTAAGAATAATTTTTTTAAATATTAAAAAGAATGTTTAGAGTGAATTCTAAATACGCTAATTTCAAGAGTAAAATTTAGAAGTTTCAAGCTGGAGATTTGGTATTTTCTCATGTACAAAAGGAAAGATTAATGAAGAGGATTGATGATGAGTTAAAATGGGGAGCACTGGGAGCATGTTAGGTCCTAAAGGAATGTGCAATAGATGTTTATGAAATAAAACTTGCAAGAGGATTAAATACTTCAACAATCTATAAAGAAGAGAATTTGTACCCTTTTAATGAAGGACAAACGAATAAGTAATTAAAGAAGAATCAAAAGGGTGAAGAGATTTTTGGGTCAAAATCAAAGATGGGATTTTAGTCCCAAGATTCTCTAAATATCCTTGTGATATTTCTTCCTACTTGAAGAGTTTTATGCTATGGAATTCAATTTTGTTTAAGGAAAGTACACATTTTAGAAGTGATAGTTACAACTGGAAAAATGCTCCCCATTAGAAGTCAACATTTTCATTAAATATTTTGAAGAAATTGAAGTGGAAGAGTGAGAGGTTAATGATGGTAGATACAGTTGGTGGATTTGAGGATATATTTGGCTTTTTATTTAAATAAATTAGTGGAAGTGATTCTAAACATTTAATTCAACGTCCTATTCTTAGTGTTTGTTTAGTGATGACTATTGAGGGACGACTTGACATGACTTAATAATTTAGTCTTTATCCATTTTTGGATAGAAGGAACCAATTGATGAGGGGAGCCTATTAGTCTTATAAGGAACTTATTCACCCCCCCCCCCCCCCCCCCCNAACTTATTCCCCCCCCCCCCCCCCTCTTAGTGTCTTATAAGACTAACAATTGGTATCAGAGCCAATTTCCCTTGAAGAAGCCTAACAGCTTGCAAAGGATCCTTAAGGCAGATATGGAGGGTTTAAGATATCAAAGGAAACTTGAGAAGAAACTTGCAGATGTCAAGAAATTCATTGAATGGATGAAAGAACAACTCCAAAAGTCAAGAGAAAAGATACATGAACTTGTTGAGAAACTTGAACAACTATCTGAACAAAGTGGATCTGAGGAATCTCAAGCAACTTTGGAAGAATTGTCCGAGGAGAATGAGTAGCTACATAAAGACAAGAAGAACATAAAAAGAGAGTTAGAAAATTTTTCAATTAGAATAGGTGTTTTTAGTCTTACAAGGCACTTAGAGGGGGGGTGAATCAATACAACCACAAATCTACAAAATCTTTTCATAAACTTCCAAATAAACCAACATGCAAAGGTAAATGTAATATAGAAGAATTTTGTAAAATATGCATCCACAAATGTAACACAAGGACACCAATATTTTTGTGTCGAAACCCTTGTTAGAGGGAAAAACCACAGTAGGATTTTGTACCTACAAATCTCACTACTACTGCAATAGATCTGCCCCGTTAAGAGCATTACATCACCCTGTTAGGGGTACACCCAGTTAAGAGTGTCTATAGCCCTGTTAAAATCTATTAGAAAGTCCTATTAGGAACTACCTAATTAAGGGATTTAAACTCCTTCTAAGAGTCACCCTGTTAAAGGATTTAATCTTTAGACCTATTAGGATCCTGCATACCCTTTTAGGAGTAACCTTGTTAACGGATTTTGATTGCATGTTTGTTAAAACTTGCCTTGAGTAGAAAACTCAAAGAATGACCTGATGATGAAACCTTTTGCCTGACAGATCCACTTTTGTACTACTCACTATGTTGTTTTGGTCACTTTAACACACTTCTACACTTCATCTTCAATAATCACAATCACCACACCATGAATTAACCATGCTAAATTAACAATTTTACATCCTTTTATATACTTTTTCAAGTTTATCATAAACCCTAAAATGTATTAAAAGTTAGCTTCAAAAATCCAATCATATTACATAAGTGATAGTGCTCAATGTTGACCCTCAACAATACAATACTAAAAATGATCAGTCTTTGAATTTGACTTTATCATTGAATCGATTTATCCAACTATACTCAAACTGTTCACTGCTCTTGTCAATATCATTAGTGTTTGCCTCAAATCTCAACTTGTATGTTGAATCTTCTTAAGTGATCATAGATGTAGGTAAATATTATTTTATAGATACTTTTTGACCAATCACACCATCTGAACATTCAATATTATCATCACTCATCAAATTTACCAATACTATTTGTGTGATCACCGATATAGGGACCACTTATAAAAATCATTATACAATCATATTCATTATTGGTATATCAAATCTGACCTATGAAATAGTTTCTAGAAATGATAACACTACAACATCCACTACATGATCATCTTCATCATATGCCAACAATCTCCCCATTTGGCATTGATGGAAACACTTCGTAAAAATTTCTAAGTGTCTAACTATGCAAAAATGAAATCAATCAAGTATAGAGCTTTTGGAAAAAATAAATCCCCCTAAGGTAATTAAAACAAGATCAGGCAATTCCATGTAGCATATTGCACTGTTATATCTATACTACTCCCCCTTACAAATACTTAGCCAATTTTATCACTCTATACTACTCCCCCTTTAACAAAAATGACAAAGGTATTACAATAGATAACCAAAACAAAATTTTATTGATAGAGAGTAGTATATACCTATTACAATCTACTGAATACATCACCAAAATTGGTCTTCCAGACCTGTAGATCATTCTCCCATATCTTCTTTAAGTTTTCTATGATCATTATCTGACCACATATCAGATAGGATAAATCCTCCAATGCATCCATTGTGCTCATATTAGGTAGGGCTGTAGACACCTAAAATTGTCCATTTGCACTTTAATATTAATTCTTATTAATATTTTTCCTTAACATTATAGTTGATTTTAATTAATTAACTATATTTTTAAATATTCCTCTATTTATTTAATTTAATTCATTTTCCCTTTGTATTTAAATTTTATTTAAATATTGTAATCTAATTCACTCATCAACCTCATATCACTATCCAATTCACTCGTCAACCTCATATCAGTCTATCCAATCCTAATCTAATTCATCTTCCTCTTCATCCAAAACCAATCCCCCTTTAGTCATTCACTTGTCTCCAAACATCCCTCATATATCTTTTAAATTTCATCCATTCTTAATTAAACTCTTTATTTACATCATCTTCTCCATCCAAATTTTCATAAAACCTTCCACTTTTGTCTTAGGAGCACCATAATCTACATTATACTTCATCAATCAATATCAATCCTTATCTTTCATACCTTCATCAGATTTCCATCTCAAATCTAAGGTAGAAATATTTATCAAAGTGTTAGAAGGATCCTTATCATTAGCAAACAAATTAATCTTGTCACTTGAGAACATTAGTTTATCTTGAGTGGTCAATCCAATCCTATCTTTCTCAAGATCATAAGTCTATCTTTGAGTAGGAAAAATCATCATCATCATTCCTTATTTTTTTCACCTCATTAGATCCTTTTTCACTAAGGTTTTTCTTAAACATTCATCATCAATCCTTATCAATCCAATCTTGAGAGTTTGTCTCTTAATCCAATCAATCAATCACATATCCAATCATTCAATCAATCCTTTTACCAATCATCATCAAATCAAAGAAACATTTGGGGATCTATCCTCATATCAAAAAATCCATAAATATTTCTCCCAATCCAAGATTACCCCTTCTTTCCAAACATCACTCATTTATTTCCTAAGCTCATCCATCATCAATCCTAATCTTCATCCTAATCTTCTTCTAATCCAAATCAAAACCCCCTTTCAAACACCATGAACCCAAATTGGATTCACATAGTGGTCAATGACCTTCAAATGCAATATTCTAATCCTCCCCTTCAATCCAACCAACCTATCACACACCACCTAGCCATCCATCCAATCCTACTTTGTCTCTCATTGGTTATCCTTCTTCCACCTTTGACAAGGGAAATACATCTCACTATCCTCCTTCTACATATGATCACCTTTCCCAAGAGGTCCAAGAACTTCAAAGCATTATCCTTGACATGCATAAGAAAAAGGTTCCCTTTAAAGACATATCCCTTTCCTCTTCTTCCCAAGTTCATAATTTGTATCCCCCATCCAATTCCTATCTTCCATCTACCCCTATCTTCCTCCTACTCTCAATAATATGCTTGCATATAATCCTAATCCTCCAAAGTACTTATCATCCCCTAGCAACTTGTTTAACTGGGCTGACAAAATAGAAAAGAAGTATCAATCCCCAAATCTAAGCAAAGTCATCCAATCCATTCCAGTAATTAAACCTTATCCCAAGAAAAGTCATTCATATCCCTTACATGAAGACATACCCCTATCTCCTAACCCTCCTTAATCCTTAGTTCCCACAAAATTCTTTAGTGATCGGATCCATAAAATAGCAAAGAAGCATCGATCCTCAAATCCAAGCGAAGTCATCCAATCCCCTCAAGAAATTAACCCATGTCCCAAGCAATGTCATCCATCTCCCTTGAACGAAAATATATCCCCATCTCCTAAGCCCCATGCTTCTTTCATCCCTCAATCTACCCCTATCAAGTATCTTATCTTATTTAATTAAAGTCCCTTTTTAATTAAATAATCTTATCTTATTTAATTAAAATCTCTCTTAATTAAATAATATTATCTTATTTAATTAAAATATCCCTTTTAATTAAATAAAATAATCTTATTTAATTAAAATAAAATC
>MU227053.1:839399-858984 GCA_018584345.1 Thuja plicata
GCCGCTGGTGACTCGGTAGCTATAGTGTCACTCGGTAACCACTGGCGACTCGGTGGTAACTGACTTCTCGGTTGGCTTCAACTGATGGCTCGGTAGTTACGGTGAAGCTCGGTGACTACCGTCTGCTTGATGCATGTTTCTCTTCTCGGTAAACACTGCTGAACTATTCATATGCTCGGTGACCACTGTTCTGCTCGGTATGAATTGTTTAACCGCTGAGCTTTACAATGTGATTACTGAATGCTCGGTATAAGCTGTGAACTAAGTGATGAGCTCGGTAAGCATACAGAATCGAATAAGTGTTTTCACTGATGAAAAATATAACATAATTCCAACAAGGTATTCCTCAATCACAATCTACTTTCATTGGTAATTGTTATAAATGTCACAAGAAAGGACACAAGGCATATGAATGCAGATCCAAGATGACAAAGCCAAAGAAGGAAACCTACATGGAAAAATATTGTCCTACCTGCAAAATGAATGGACATACTTATTAGGAATGCTGGAAAAAGAATAAGAAAGCATGGACACCAAAAGAAATTGATAATGGCTACAAACCGACAAGAGTAGGCAACTCATATGTTTGGGACTATAACACATGGGCAAATTGCACAGCATGTGGAAGGTATGGTCACATATCTGCCAACTATATGAGAAAATGGACTAGAAAACCAAGAGGATGGTTCAATCCAGGTATGGCATGTTTACATTGTCATAAGGTTGGACATGTGGTAAAACATTGCAAAGATCGACTAACAGATACAAGCACTTATCCCAATGGAAACACCATTGATGACATCAAGAAGATGAGAAACAAGATGTGGGTATAAGCCACAAACACTGAAGGTGCTGGAACTAGCAATGCAAATGATGATGCCCCATCCAATGGATCTGGTGGCATCACCATCTCCAACTAAGTTGCACAAGTAAGTATGGAACTGCATTATGACAAGTTATAGTATGCATCGGTTCCATTTACATATTGAAAATATAGACAAAATTAGCATTACTGAAGATGCACTATATTGTTACTTGTTATTGAAAAACCACCATCGATTAATGGGTACAAATTAGCATTGGTGAAAATGCATAGAAAATTTGACACTACTTACCAAAATGTATCAGTCATTACACAAAAGCCAAGTCGCTAAGTGTAAACTGACGGACATCGATAATCTTTGTGCTGACAGAAGTTGTCATCGTCATTTCATCGATGATCATCGGTGAAGTCATCAAAAGCTGCTAGCAATCCTGACACTTTGTGCCTACACTGAAGATGTTGTTTATATCTCAACCAATGAACTCAGTCTTTGTATACCGACAAGTTGTTGGGAATTAATGACAACTTAGGGCACAAAAGTTATAAAAGCGTGATGGAAGAACTTATTTTGCACCCGCAATTTTTGAGCAATCAAGCAGAGCTGAGCTGAGCGATTGAAGAAAAAATTGAATTATGACCTCAACAAGATTCCAACTCAACTCAAAGGATTCATGATCAATCATAGAGATTCAGTAAGTACCTGCATTCACCGACCACATTGTTCAATTTGCGGATAGCCCCACATTTTTTAAAATGATGGCATCTACTTCTAGAGTTGAAAAGTTAAAAGAAGATAAGAAGAAAACAATCAATCTTATCAGCAGAGGCACTTGTGTTGAACCTAAATAAAAGCTACACCCAGAAATCACATCACAACCTGATGATTCTGGAGCATTCTCCAGAATCCCACCTAGGGTTTTATTGGTAGAGGATGTAAGTTCCTATATAAATTGCAAGATCTCAGAATTAGGAGATCTGGACCTAGCTAATGCCTATAGGGCACTTTGTGATGAAGCTAGAAACCTAAAAGAAGAGCATAAGCATCTGGAAGTAAAAGGTCTCACGAATGTGTTACACTTTCCTAGAGTTTTCAAGATAGAATGTATAAAGATAGTTCTCAGTAGAATGCATAACCAGACACTATGGCTTAATAAACCAAAAAGACTAACAAAGGATGCTATTCATGCAGTTACTAGATATCCTACAACCGATAAACCACAAGCTCACAAGCACCCATTCCTGAAGGAAGTGGAAAAGCTAACTGGTGCAAAATCAGACAAGAGAGGTCTTAAGGTTAACATTATCACCGATGAAGAACTCAAGTTTGGTGCATGTGTGGTAGGATACAATATATTCCAGGCTAGTAGAATGAACAACATAGCAAGCACTTCTATGAGCACAGCTTACAAAATCATCAAACAAGGGAAGAAGATGAATCTTGCAGAGATTTTGTTGAATCAACTCAAGGAGAACATGAATACCATAAGATCTTCAAGAACAAAAACTTGTAATTTTTGTTCCCTCATTATGTGCATATCCTTTTACTTTGAAGAATTCTTTCCTTCCATAGGAAAATTTGTATGGGATACAAGAAAACCGGTAACCATACAAATATGTGAGCATATAAATCATTAGGAATGGACTTTGATGACCTAATGATTGAGTATTTTAAAGGTTTTAAAGAAAATATGCAAGCAAGAGCTAGGATACCTGAAATTTTGATAGAAGAATACAAAGATGATATATTTTTCATGGTAGATACTGACTTCACCCATATCAAACCAGTAATACCTAGGAAGTCTTGGCTATCACATTTATAATATGAGATCAAAATATGACAAGCCACTGAGTGCATCAAGGCACTATTGAATGAACCAGATGACAAAAAACAAGCAAGATTTGGTACTTATGAAGAAGCCAAATCAAAGATCAAGACAGATCTTACTGTTAAAAAGATTATGAACAAAAAGGATAAAATGGTTAAAAATTTAACCAAGCAATTTGCAGTTATAGAAGAAGGTGAAGAGGAAACATAAGGAAAGGAGGAACTAATTGAAGGCCAGTCACCTATCAATGAGGAAATAGAAAAGAATGATTCAGAGGGTACACACTCAGATTCACCACCTTCACCTCCATCTAAGAAAGAAAGAACAACATCCGCTTCTAGAACAAGAAGAAAAACTGCAAAGGAACAAACTCCTTCACCACTTAAGAATGGTAAAGTGAGAACCTACAAGAGAAAATTGGTCTCACATAAGGAAATACAGACCAAAAGGAGGAAATGGGTTAGAAAAAAAGAGGATCTAGAAGACTCAGCTATGGGTGAAGCTAACATTGATGTGCAAAAAGGGAAAGAACCCTTGATCCCAAATAAAATTGATGAAATTTGTAAGTACTTAAAAGAATCAGCATCTATTTCTGATCCTAACATTAGGAAATGGTTAAAGTTTGATCTAGAGGATCAAAACAAGATAGAAGATGCTATTATAGTCAAAATGTGAAAACATCATTATGTTCCACTATAATTTTTAGAATATGACGTTCCTAAGGAACTATCAGCAAGATTGTTTTCTAGATGGACATTTTCTCTGCATCAAGAAAAGGAAATAAGATAAAGAGTACTTGTTACTCTTATGCCTTCAAACTCAAAGAAGGAAGAGATAAGTGAGATGACAAAGAAGTACGAAAATTAGTTCTCACCAAAGATGTGAGCATATGAATTTCTCAAAGGGAAGTTGATTGATCTTGAAAAGGACAACAATAAAAAGTGGAGCAAGATACTTAACATGCCCACTAAGGAAGCTAGCCCGGAGAAGGAACACATCATCATCAAGGATATACAAGATGACTCATCTGTGGAATTGGATAAAGAAGAGAGTGATCCAACAGGCCACAAACATACTGAAGTTATAGATGAAGTATGGCCAGACACTACTCTAGACAAAACTCAGGATGATGAAAGCCAAAATCCACCAAGTCCAATTCATATTGACTTGAGTAATGAAGAAGTTACAAAAGTAGATTTGACAATAAAATGTAACATAACTGAAGATATCAATGATGAATCATGGTTTGATAATATTATCAATGACACTACAGGAAAAGACCCTACAGAAGAAGTGCAAAAAGATGAAGATATCAATGCTGCACAGGGCAATACCGACAGACAAGATACAACTCTTGACACTGCAGAAGTCAATACACTGACCAACATGAATGTTTTGATACAAGAAATTGATATTGAATCAAGTTAGGATAAATCATCTAAGAAAGATGATAATATACCCAAGGACATGAGTAATGAACAAAATAAAAATGCATCAGATACTCCAAAAGATACAGATACAGAGATGAAAGATGCAACTGACACTCAGCAAGAGGTGTCTACTAAGAAAGAAAAGGAAGTAGAAAATAAAACAGATGAAACACTGAGAAAGGATTAGGAGAAAGAAAAGAGTGAAGAAGTCAAGCAAGATGAAAGTTTGAAAGGAAAATAAGATAAAACTGTTGATACACCCAAGGCCAATGAAGAGACATCTTCACAGACCAACCGGTGGACTCATAATAGAAACAACAGGACACTTCATCTTCTCGACCTTCACCTACAAAGTCAATCCAATCTCAAGGTTTACAAATGGTAGTACACTAATCTACCTCCTAGCTGAAGAAGAAGAAGAAAAAGACATTAAAGAAAGATATCTTTGCTGTCACACTTGATGAGGTAATAGAAATACCCAAGTGGGATGTATCTACTTTAGATACTGAAGCACTTCAAAAGTTTGGAGTGATGTGTCAAAGGAAAGCAATACAAGATAAGATGAAAAAGGCACATAGAGAATCCCAAGCACTTAATAAAGCAAGGGACATTCTACATCAACTTGTTCTAGATATCAAAATTGAAGATAGTATATCAGTCATGGAACAAATAACAGTTCTTATTGATGCCATCACTAATCAAAATGTAGATGTAGAGAACGCAATTGAAGAACAGGCAGAAATGAAGTATCAACACAAATTGGTTGAAAAGATCAGCCAAGAAGTGGTACAGAACAAGGTAAAGCTCTCTGAACTAGAAATTGAATTAGAACCAATGATTGTTGAAGTTGTTACCATAGTTCAGAAACTGTGCACACTAGAAAATTTCACTAAAGAAAATAGTGAAAAGCTGTCACAACTAAATTCAGATCTAACAGCTAGTGCACTAAGTTTAACCTCTGATGAAAACACCATAAAGCTGAATCATGAAAAGATCATAGAGGTCAACAAATTGAGACAAGAAATATGGGATGCAGAGACTCAATTCAAAAATGAGGTTACAGAGCTGCAAGCTCATATATTGCCAAACCTCACCACTCTGCAACAACATATTACAGATGCAAGAAATCTGATCTCAACCCCAAAAATGTCTGTGGTAGACAACATATATGACATGCATGTGAGGATATCACTTGAGCATATGGCACTTGAGAATTTAAAGGAGAAATGGGAGAAAATGATGGAGGAAATCAAAGCCTCACACCCTCACATTTTTGAAAATCTGTAAGTACCTTTTAGCTCATTATCAAAAAAGGAGGAGTGTATACATATGTACAATATACTTTAGTAAGAAAAAGGAGGAATGTATACATATGTACAAAATACTATATGAGGATCTGTATAATGTATGTACAACAAAGATAGATATGTACATAAACTTACACCTACCGACATATGCATAGGGGGAGTCATTTCATGACTAACAAAGAATTATACACAGGTGTACATACTAATACATCAAGTACATTGTACATATCAATTTTTTATACGAATGTCAAAGGGAGAGATTGATGACATTAATTTTTTCCATTAGTATACTTAAAGGGAAAAACATGATAAAGGTCATCGGTATAGACATAACCGGTGCACAACAAGCACACCCGACGAGATGAAAATATCTATCATGAAATTTCTAAGTATAGAATTGCCCGACGAACATTGACAAGAGTCAAACCGACGACAAGCATAACCGATGATACAGTTTTTGAGAACATCGCCAACAAAAGAAGAAAAGGCATACCCGATGAATAGTTCAAATAAGGGACACCGAAGGAGAAGAAAACTGACAGAGTAAAGAATGATACAAAACTGATAGAACTGACAGAGCAACCCGACCATCAGAACCAAAAGTCAGTTACAGAACCCACAAAAAGTGGATCTGACTTGACATGTCAGATAAAATAGTGTAATTCTATTTATAGAGTTTTTACTTGTTTTAAATATTTACTTGAAGGACAAGCAAGCATATTGTAAATGTTTTAAAGCATCCTAATTGATCTAAAACATATATAACTAAAGATCAAGGTCAATTTGTAAACCTTGGATCTAGAGTTAATTTGAAAAGCGTGAATCAAGAATAGAGCTAGAAGCTAGTATAAATAGATGTTCAATCATTTGTAATAAGAGAGACTTGTAATCAGTTGAAAAATTATAGTATCCATGGAGAGCATCTAAGAAGAAGAAGAGAATTCATGCAAAGTATAGAAATAGATCAAAGCTAGATCAAAGTAGTTATCAAGAACACAGAAAGGCTACCGATGAGCAGAGACAAGGTATCACTCAATCACTCAAGGTGATTGCATTTATATTGTAAGCTATACATGATCTGTTATTAGCAATTAGAGATTGAATTCACTATCGGATCAACATTTATATTGTAGTTGCATTCTAGCAAGTGCATCACAACAAAAATCCTTTTGTAGAAGGTGGACTTAACCGTTCTTTGATAAATCTCTTAACAGAGTACACACCTAACGGTATTGCTAAAGCTTCTAACAAAGTAGATCTTAACAGTTCTACACTCTAATACTCTTAACAGGGTAGATCATCAGAAGTGATCAATTGTAAGCCTTTACCGGCTCCCTTCTTATCTGTAGATTGTGAAGTTTTGTGGGTAGACATCCCCACCACATTTTTTACTTCCTAACAAGAGTTTTCTACGATATCATATCATGTGTTATGTGTTATTTTTTATTTGTTTTCTTGAATGTTTACACACATAAAGAACTTACATTATGATTTCATATACATATAGAAAGATGAACAGATAGATAGGTATATACAAATCTGATGACACAAAGGTTAATGGGCCAATCACATAAAAAAATTTAGAGGTACTGATTCACCCCTCCCCTCTTAGTACATCATTCCAATAATTCCAACAATTGATATCAGAGCTAAGTATCTTTCTTGAAAAGCTTAAAGACTTAAGAGAAAAGATCCACGCAATGGAAAAGTATAGACTGGACAAGAATATTGAGAATGAGCAGTTGAAAATTCAGATTTACTATGAGAAGTATATAGAGGCGAGAGTAAGCATGAGGAAGTTTCTTGATGAAAGAAAGATCATGGAAACTAAGCTTAATGAAAAAGATCTGAACTATGGTAACAACTTCAACAATCATTGGTTCTGATTCACCCCTCCCCTCTCAGTACATCATTCCAATACTTCCAACACAATAATCTTATCTTTCAATAAATAAAAAAACAAAACAAAAATATATATATATATAAATACAATAAAATCAAGCGTGATCAATACTAATCCATGCAATCCAATCTTACAACATAGCACATAAATCTTTAATCAAGTCATCATCTTGACCAAAATCAGTTGATAATCTATTAATCAAATTTTCATCAAAACATCATCATGGGATGCATCCTTCCCAAATCCTTGGATGTGCATTATTCTTATCGTTAACTTTGTCATCCTCAATCAATCAATCAGTTTCGGCTTGACTAGGGGAAATATTTTGGTTTTATTTTGGTTTATGTGCATGCTTTCTTGTTGCTTGTATATGTTAGCATTTTTTTGCATTTATCATGGTCTTTGCATCCTATTTTCACAAGGCATCATGGTCTTCCATATCATGGTGTCATACAAGATATGGTTGTATTTGACCTTTTTATCATGTACTTGGCAACTTGTCATCTTTTTTCCTCATACCTTGGTGTATAGCATCAAGTACAATATAAAACCTAGGTTTATCATACCATTGCAGGATGAATTTCTTCTATCCTTCCTTCATCATCCCTATCATGTTCCCCTTCCTTCCATACTCCTATCCATTTTGAGAATACACTCATGTTCTCCAAACCCACATGTCCTCTCCAGGGGGGCATACTACTCCCTCCTCATCATCCTTCCTCATCCTTACATGATTGGGGCATCATGCTTCTAGTCTTGTCCCTTTTATCCACTATGTTTTATTCTTCTTTGATATAACATCATTTCATGATGATACATCAAAGAGGGGAAAAATGTAGACACCTAAAATTGTCCATTCGCACTTTAATATTAATTCTTATTAATATTTTCCCTTAACATTATAGTTGATTTTAATTAATTAACTATATTGTTATATTCCTCTATTTATTTAATTAAATTAAATAAATTCATTTTCACTTTGTATTTAAATTTTATTTAAATACTATAATATATTAAATTTAATTTAATATATTACCCCTTTATTTCTTAATATAAAATAAATTTTTATTGTTTTATTCCTCCACTAGCCTAAAGTTCTTCTAAACCTTGATTAAATTAAAATTCATTTTAATTTTATCCTTTTTTCCCTTTTTCCCTAATTTTGCTTTTTGCTAATATTCCTCTAATCTTGATTAAAGGTGGATTATATCTAATCAAGTGCACAATCACCTTTTCCAAGGTAGCCACCTCTCTATCTCTTTTCTCCTCCAATTGTTTCATATTTATTTTTCCCTCTAAAAGTGAAGTTTGACTTTTTTATCTTTTGCCTCTTAATCTTGGCCATCCATTCTTTTGCCTCTTAATCTCCTCCATTCTCACCAAAACCTTACATAACCTCTTAATCTTACTCATCCATCTTTTTACTCTTAATCTCCTTTATCCAAGCCTACCTAACCCTTTCAAAAATGTATAAAATAGGAGGCTTCTCCAATTTCTCATAATAATGGAGGATCTTTCAACACATTGTTATGCTACTGGAATGTGAGCAACCACATACCTTGTACAACAACATTATCAAACACTAGCATTTTGGGAGGTTTACATAGCATGTTTTATGTTGAAGTAGTTTAAGTTTGTTTCTTATTTCATTTCATCATATTTGCATGCATGTTTCTCCATATCATTTGACGTGTATGTAATAATATAGGAATTAGTATAGTTTCTTATGCTTGTTTCTTATTTTCATTTTTACATATTACAAGGGCTAATACAAATTCTACATCTTTAACTCCATTTTGCAAAATTTCCAACTTGGGAATCAACAGACTTTGTAGCTCCAACAATGTACCTATCCTATTCTCTTGCTCATTGCTATAAAGCTTGATTTTAGGATTGATCACAATTAATTGAGCTCCAAAACTTGTAGCAGATTGGTTGATGGGATCAAAATTTTCTACAAACAACCTTAGCTCCTATTGGGCTTCACACCTTTTCCTATCTATATCTTTCAAAAACTGCGAGAAATTAGAAATAGAGTTAAGGATCTCGCCACCTTCTTTTAATGCTTATTTTACCCTGTTAACACCAACTTTCAATGATCCTCTATCAAATGCAATGCGTTAGGCTAACTTTTATGATTTCTTCTTCTCATAATCTTTTCTGCCCTCATTTTTGTTGCATCTTCCAAACTTTGCATTTAATCACCTACAACTGTCACTAATTGACCCAATTGTTCAATAGGTGCATCCTTTTCATCATAGGTTACCTCATGCATTAAGTTTGACAATATATCTCTTGTAGACTGTATTATTTGTGCCTCTGTCTTCTTTTGATCCCTTTTGGCCTTAGACTTAATTTCCATAGAAAAATTCATCATTTCAATAGGTCTCATTGTACTCAAGTCTACTTTCCTTAGAATGACTAGCATGTCATCTTCATCCATCTCATAAAAAAATTTCTTAACAAAAGACATAGAAAATGTTACCTTTTCTTTTTCCTTTTCTACACTCTTCTCCTTTGGTTTCTCTTTCTTTTCTTGTTCTCTTTTCATCTGCACATCCTCAGTATGTGCATGCTCTTGCTTCTCCTTATCTTGATCTCCACCTGTAATCATTATGAGCAATCACTTCACTTTTTCACTCTCATCTCCTTTCTCATGATCCTCTTCTACTTCTTCATGTTTTTCATCCTCATTCTCCTCAAAAAGACCTAAGTGCTTCTTCAAAATCCTCTCTGTATCATCCCAAACTGATTGAGTTTCACCATTGAGTAACCTTGTCGACCTTTTCTTTGTCTTGAATGTTGGTATAATTTTCACAAGAATCTCTTTGATTTCCTCCTTTGACATCTCTGGTTGTAGTTGGACTAAAGCATATTCTATCAATTTTTTATCTTGCTTTGATGCAGCAAGCCACCTAGGTAGCTTCAATCATATTATACAGAGATGTGGGGATCTATCCTTACAACTCAATAAGAGATTTTCTTAGTTTATTCATACTGAATACAACTACATCCTCAATTTTATTCTACTCTTCTTTATTTAATTTATCATAATGCTTCTTAACATCAACCAATATACCCCACTTTTTAACTTTATCCACTATTTTTTCTAAAGAAATAAACTTACTGATATCTGGTTTGTCAGATTTCATGGTTGGGGAACCAGCTACCTTGGACTTCTTGCCACTTGCCCTCAGCTTCTTCTACTCTTCATCAAACTCTATGCCTTCTTCTTCTACTTCATCTTCAACCTTCTCAAACCTTTGAGCCTTTCCTTCTTCCTTTTTCCAGTGACTCCTATTTTTGCAGTGGACTCCTTCACTTTTGTAGGTCCTAATTTTGAAGGTTTCTGCTTCTCCTTTTTTCGGAGGAGAGATTTTATCCTTCTTCACTGTTGCAGTTGTGACGCTTCTTGTGTGCCTACTGGTTGGGGCACTATCGATTATAGAAGAGATAACTTCTACATCTTCATCTTCATCTACTGTTGGTGCTCCAGATGTTCCAGCCTTCTCTGCAGCATATCTTTCTCTTGCCTTGTCAATGACTTCCTATGTGAAACCTTTCTTTAGAGAAAATTGTTCAACCTCCTTTCTGGTTTTCTTCTCAATCACCGATGTATTTATCTTGTTACTTCAAGGAACTTCTCCTTGTATGTACCAAACCTGGGACTATTAGGATCTATTAGCTTCTTCAATAGGTCATTAACATGTAATATCACCAGGTCTACTTCTACCTCATAGCCCATAGGCATGGGCCATGAGGTCCTAGGAACTATTGCCTCCATTTGACAAGTATCAGTATCCACCGTGAAGTAGATGTCATTTTCATACCTTTCCACAACTTTTGCAGGGATTCTCTACTTCTGATGCATTTCCTTTTGAAAAAACTTGAAATATCCCCATACTTTTCCTATAAACTCATTAACAAGTATCCTTATGCAGTTCTTTAGTTGTATGACAATCGGTTTGTCCTTAGACCATGTGATATTTCCAACACTGCGAAAGAAATTTTGGAAATAGAAGAATATACCCATAAGTAGTTGACTTTATTTGAATACTGACATTTTACCCTTTTTGATATTTTCCATGGTCTGAAATAGCTGACCCCTCGTCGCCTCACATAAATCATATTTTGCATCTTATTTAATCATCCTATATGTAGTGTGTATTGCAGCATTGAGCACACTGTTGATCTTGCTAGACCAATAGACTTTATAGCCAATTACCAAGGATGAAAATCTCATGTTTAGGTTAGGGCTATTATTTATTGTCATTTCTCACTTATCTTACCTTGATTTGGTAAAATTTGTGACTATGTCCTGTAAGATTGACGTAAGTTGAGGTACTTCACTAGTTGCACAAAATCCCGTAACTACATGAATGACCTCCTTAGTTATCTTATGTGGACGATCAAGCCACATAAACTAGACATGTAAACAAATCAACACCTATCTGACTTTCTCCTCCTAAAAATCATCAGGGAAGTTAATTGTGTGAGATAAACCCCTATCTGCAACTACTTGGTGTTCTTCCTTCAATGCCAGATTGTTACACAGCTTCATATATTGATTGAAAATGTGAGAAGAACCTAAATCTTTAAACTTATAGTGAATGTATGATCACACATCTTCAATATGAAACACATCATAGGGCACACTAGATAGGGCACCCTTTGGATCATCTTCAAGTGACTTAAACCTATTTTTATTGAATGCAAGCCTTGGTCTCTTAGTAATCTTAAAAATAATCAGTGTATACATCTTGTAAGCAAAAAAGTCAAGCTCATAAATTCAAATAAGTACCTTTTCAACCATAGCCCGATGAATCTTTCAAACCTTTGATGTTCCTTTCACACAAACACTGCAAATCCTTCAATTGGCCACCTTGAATGTTGTCAAACTACTCAAACTTCACTTTTGTCACTTTGTTTCTTCTCTTGAATGAGTAGGTGCATAATGAGACCTAAAACACCTTTTATCCACCTTCTCACATATTCATTAATTGCATCACCGGTTGATAGAAAAAAACATATACCTTCAAAGATCTTGTTAGCGGTCAACCAAATCTTCATGCGGTTCAACATAACTCCATACCATACATCAAAACAACCAAATACATCTAAATATGCAAATATATCTTACTACACAATTATCTAGGGGGTCCAAAGATAGATCTGACATTATTTTCTCCCCTTAAGCTAATGATAGCTTAATTAGATGAAGAGTTCCCCACACCTAGTGAAAATTTGGAATCTTCAGATGGTTTTACTTCACTCTTCTTTACCCAAATCTTGTTCATCTGATTCTTTGTCTCTTTCACTAATTTAATCTTCTTTCCATTTTTCTTGCTTGATTGGTTCATTGGTTGATTCGTCTTGTTGTTCTTTACTTTGCAAAACCTTGCAAGGTGTCCAATCTTGTGACAGTGAAAACACGTCATTCCAGTTGATCTCCAAGGTCCTACATTTCCTCTATTAGCCCTCAATCTATAGTGATCTCCATGTGACCATAATTATGACAAAGTGAGCATGTAACATTCCACTGGTTCTCATTCTAATAAGGACTTAGTCGGTTCACTTGTAACCAATGATTGTTCACCCTTGTCCTGCACTCATTATCTCTATGACCATATTTGTTGAAATTATAATAATAACCATGAAAATTACTTGGTCTAGCATTATATTTAATACTTGGAACACTAGATCTTATATTTTTCTTGCATACATTAGTAGTATGTCCAACCTTATGACAATTGAAATAAACTGGTTTATAAGATCTCTTACCAGATTTCCTTTGATTCACCTTAGGTGCATACTTTTCATCTTGATTGGTCTTTTTGGTACCAGAAGATTCACCAACCTCATAAATGGTGGAACCTAAACCATGACTCTCTTCATGCATCCTTTAATTATTTATTTGTTCATCAATTTTTGTAATACTTTCATTAAAGTTGTTGAGTAAATCATTTGTTGCCTTCAATTCACCTTTCAATTTCTCATTTTCCTGTCTCAGCTTTTCATTCTCCATTAGGGCTTCTTGATTTTCTTCATTTTTCTCATGTATATGTGCATGCAATGTACCAACCTCTTGTTCAAATTCCAAGCTCTCATCCACCTTAGCTTTTAGGGCTTTATCTTTGGCTTTTAGGGCTTCCTCTGCAATTTTCCTTTCTTCTTTTGTTGCATTCCTTGCTTCCATTTCTTCACCCATTCTGATTGATAGAATATTAGAATTTTCAATAAATATTTTGTAGTAGGTTTTGTCATATTTTGAGAAATCAAAGTTTTCGGGTAATTTATCTGGTCATATGAGGAGATATAGAGTTATGTATGTCTTTAAGTCGATATGCTTCCTACAATGGAAGAAAAAATAAATGTAAACATTTAGGCATTTTGAAAAAAAATTGATAGTCATTTGAATGTTTTATTGCACCCAGAAATGTTTAGCCTCCTTTGATAGTTACAAAGGTATTCAAAGAGCCACGATATTCGTAGGATCTCTTTATGAGTTTGACTCTATTTTAGATGCCAAACTATAATTTTTGATAGAAGTACTCCAAGGTGTGCTTGCACAAACACTGTCTAGGACTATGCTTGTCCTAGTCTTCTTAAGATCCTAAACTCACTTCTAGGACCTCCCAAGTCTTTTCTCCACTAGCCTAAGACTTCACTAACTCAACACAATGAGTTGGTCTCCTTGTGCTTCACCTTAAGGGACAACTATCAACAAGTGTACTTCAACTCTTCTACTCTTCCTTGGACCATTCCAAGTGCATTTTCATACTTTCAACTCCAAAAGTGTTTGAAAAGACATTTCTCATGTTTTACAACATCCTATACACTGCATGATCCCATCTGTGACAAGGTATCACAACTGCTCCAATCGATCTCCCAATTCACCTTCAAAATTGGCTTTTAGGCCTAGTCCTTCTTGTAGCCCTATCTGATAGGTTTTTCCCAATTCTTGTAAATTAACTTCAAACAACCCCAAAAAAAAAGTGGGGATCCTGGTACCCTTTTCCAAGAATCAAAGGATTTTTTAGGTTTTAGGGCCCTAAGGTGTTCGTACACTGGATTCCTAGAATTAAGGACAACTAGGGCTAATTGGGCTAAAATAGTGCATTCAGATGACTTATTCATGAAAATGTATCAAACTAGATTGGTGAATTATTATCCTTCCTAGGAGGTATCTTTATATCCCCTAGGTTTCCAAAACCATGCTTGGTTTCCCACAACTCACAATATCCCTACAATCAAACTCAAGTTAACACTAGCAATCTCTTAGCTGAGTACTCCATTCTCACCTAGCGCTTGCCAAGAAAATTAGCGAAACATCTTTTCTAAATCTCTACTTCTATATACATTATATACATAATCTCTCCTTCCATATTTCCCCATTCCATGATGAAATGCACGGTGGGGGATTATGGAGGAGCCATTTTACTCAAAACCATTCTGACAACTTTGGCAACTAGTCTACTTACAAAATAATTTACAAATCTACTCTAATGAACACACAAAAACTTGCACAATGAACAAAAGTTACTCTAGACTATTTCTACTATCCAAATCTAACACTAACTCACACTATTCAATCCATCTCACAATGCTAAAACACAAAACTAGGAGACTGTGTATGCAACCAGAAAATAGAGAGCTTCTACTATCCAAAAACTTTCATTACCTCACCCACACCTAGCGAAATGGGCCTCATGGTATCTAAATATTCCTCATCCATTTTTTAGGCCACTAAAATTAACCAACTTGTCCACTCACCGAAAGGAATCAAACTTGACAATGTTGTCGGACAACATTGCAAAGTTGCAAAAGTTGTCAAGCAACTTTTACATCTTTTGCTAAAACTTAGTTTTATGACCTCTAATCATCATGACATGATGTAAAAACATCATAAAGGTCTTCTTAGGGAAAAATTTAATCCATGCCAAGCCTTCTAGGATTTTTGACCACTAATTCCCAATTTAGGCTAAAATGCACTAAAATGGTCAAAACCTTAACCAACTAGTTGGACTGGTCCTAGTCTAATCCAACTAGGTACAAACAAGCTAGACCTTCTTAGGTAAAAACAAAAACCACTAACCTGGATAGGTTCAGTACAAGCCACTACAAAAACTTAGGGACTGCATTTAGCCTAGGTGCTCTTGCTCCATCCTCCCCAAATAGATTGATTCAATCCACCCTTGTATTGAGAAAGTTGGTATCAATGCCCAAATTTTTGAACTTTAGCTCCCTGATCCATGTAGCATTTGAAACTATTTTTCCATCCCACTTCACCAAATGTTCTTTTTACTCCTTCCTAGTCTGTTTGTAGACTCTTGAACCAAATATGCGATCTTCTTTCTTGGATGGTGTGGATGGTAAGTTGAGTTCCTCCACCTCCTATACGACCTCAGTTAAAATCTGATCTAGATATGGTATTGGTCCTTTGTATAAGACCAATTCTTCTACATTGAACACTGGAGATAAACCAACATCCTCTAGAAGTTCCACTTTGTATGCATTAGTGCCATATTTCTCCAGAATAGTACATGGGCCAATTCTTCTCATTTGTAGCTTATGAGACACTCCTTTCTACAATATTGCTTTGTTGAGATGGACCATTAATAGATCCCCAACTTGGAATTGAACATCACTTTTCCTTTCATCCACCTTGCCCTTAATCTTCTTTGTATTTTCAGTCAATGTCTTCCTTATTGTCTCATGCACCTCTTGCATAGAATGTGAAAAATCTTTGACATAACCACTACCCTTGTCTCCATCCTTTAGATCTCTAAGCTCAAATATGACTCTAGGGTATAGGCCACAAACTATCTCAAAAGGACTCTTACTAGTAGTCCTATTCACAGTATCATTATAGGCATATTCTTCCTATCCAATGAGTTGGTCCCAAGCTTGACCATACTCCTTAGTTAAACACCTTAGGAGATTTCCTAGACTCCTATTTACTACCTCAGTTTGACCATCAGTCTGTGGATGATATGTAGACCCAAAAGATAAATTGGTTCCAAGATTTTTCCATAGGGTCTTCCAAAATGGCTAATGAACTTTGTGTCTCTATCTGACACTATGCACAATGGTAACCCATGTATTTTGGCTACCTCCTTGAAGAATAGGTGAGCTATTTGACTTGCATCATGGACTAACTTGTAGGGTACAAAGTGTGCCATCTTACTGAATCTATCCACAATAACATAGATGTTATCCATTCCCTGTTTGGTCTTAGGTAATCCTACAACAACATCCATTCTCAAGCATTCCCATAGTCTACTTGGGATAGGAAGAGGTTGGTAAAGGCCTACATAGGAAGATGTGCCCTTATCTTTCTAACATACAACACAACTTTGTACATACTTCCTAATGTCCAAATTCATTTTAGCCCAAAAGTAAAACCTATGCAGTAATTCTTGGGTCTTGTTGACACCAAAATGCCCACTAAGTGCACCATTGTGCTTTTCTTGAATTAGATTTTCTCTTATAAACCCTCTAGGAACACATAATTGAATTCATTTAAACAATAGATCACTCTACAAATTATATTCAGAGTATTCACTATGAAAATGATTATTTTATTCTTGACATACATTATAGATGTTTGCAAAGTCTCCATCTTCTGCATATAGGTCTTTGAAGCTCTCCATACCCATGCTCTGCAGGTCTATCTCTTGTAATATTAGGGCTCTTCTACTTAAGACATCTGCTACCTTATTCTGCAATCCCTTCTTGTGCTTAATGTTGAAGGTGTAGGCCTATAGGTATTCTACCCACTTCATATATTTATGACTAAGCTTATCTTGTGAATTTAGGAAACTCAGTGCTTTGTTGTCTGAAAAGACTACAAACTCCTTTGGAATCAAGTAGTGCCTCCACTTCCTTGGTGCTTGGACTAGAGCATACATCTCAAGGTTATAAGAAGAGTACTTCTTCTTGGCTTCACTTAGCTTTTCAGAGTGGAAAGCCACTGGTCTTCCCTCTTGGCTCAAGACAACACCAATAGCCACATCGCTAGAATCACACTCCAATGTGAACAACTTCTCAAAGCTTGGAAAAATCAAGATTGGATTCTTATTCAAAAACTCAAATCCATGGTTAGCTTTCTCATTCCACACAAACTTAGTTTTCATTCCATCTTTGACAGTATCTAACATAGGAGCACAAATTGCACTGAATTGCTTTATGAACTTCCTATAATACTGATCTAAGCAATGAAAAATTCTTACCTCTTTTGTTGTTCTTAGAGTAGGCCAATTAAGAATGGCTTCCAATTTACTTGGGTCCATCTTTAGATTGCCTTGGGACAACACAAACCCAAGATACACTAGCTCTTGCTTCATGAATTCACACTTTTCCAAATTTATCATCAACTTCTCCTCACGTAGCTTCTTGAAAACTATTTGCAGATGTCTGAGGTGTTCTTCTTTTGTCTTTCTATAGATGAGTATATCGTCGAGATACACTACCACAAATTTTCCTATGTAGTCTTTAAGGACTTCATTAATGAGCCTCATGAATGTAGATGGGGCATTAGATAACCCAAATGGCATTACAAGCCACTCATAAAAACCTTCTATGATTTTGAAGGTTGTCTTCCATTCATCCCCTTCATTGACTCTGATTTTGTAGTATCCACTCTTTAAGCCAATCTTTGTGAAAAATTTGGCTTCTCCTAGACAGTCCATTAGTTCTTCTATCCTACGGATAGGGAACCTATATCTAATGGTAATCTGATTTATTTCTCTCGAGTCATTACATAGCCTCCAAGTTCCTCTTGTTTTGGGTGCTAAGATAGTGGGTATGGCACAAGGACTAATGCTTTTCCTAATGAGACATTGGCCTAAGAGTTCTTGGATTTTCTTATCTATTTTCTCATTTTGTTGAGGAGTCATTTTATAGGTTGCCTTATTAGGAAGGTTAGCTCCTGGGATAAAGCCTATTTGATGACTTACAGTTCTCTTAGGGGGTAAGTTTGATGGTTGTCCATCACTCACAAATCCTTCATACTTCTGCAACATCTCCTGCACTTCCTTAGACAATTCTATCTTCTTGACTAACTTGTCTGCACTTTCTTCTTTTGGCTTCAGTATAAGTGCAAAACCAACACCCTCTCCTTCTTCTGAGGATTCTAAGAACTCCTTCTCATTGACCATAAGGACATTGGGGCCTGTAGACTTCATCTCTCCATCCTCTAACAGTGACTATCTTTTGAAAGTCGCATTTTCCTTGTTGAAAGAATAAGAATTCTTTGCTCAATCATGCATGCCCTGTCAGTCAAATTGACATGGCCTACCAATGATTATGTGACATTCATCCATAGATAGGACGTCACACAACACCTTTTCTTTGTATCTCCCAATGGAGAAGTCCACCCAAGCTTGTTCATTGACAAGGACATGTTTTCCTTTATTCAACCAAGTGAATTTGTATGGGTTGGTATGGGGTATTCTCTTCATATTCAATTTTTTGACTGCCTCCTCTGACACTATGTTGTTAGTTGTATGTGGTAAATTTGGCCTTGTTAACTCACCATACACTTCAACATAGTCCTTCTTCATCAAATACACACAAGACTGAATATGAGATTATTCATCCTGTCTGCCTGCATGATTCAACCTGTTGCCTTCTATCCAAACGGGGTTTTCAAAATTGCTCTCAAAACGAGAGTCTCACAACCATAGACCAATCTAGGAACGAAGGATTTTTCTTCATGAATGCAATGCAATGCATAGTTATTCTAAGAATTGAGAGATGTAAGATAATCTAAGACATGATTGCAATGCAATTATTCTAGAAATTGAAACTATCTTATTGCAATATGAAATTATTCTATATGAGATATTAAGAAATGAGACAATAATTCAATATTCTAACAATGCATATGATCAGAAATTCAAGAAGGGTTTGAATGGGAGACTGGGAGTTCTTTTATAGACTCAGAGATGATCAAAATAGAAACTTTCCTCCTTGAAATAAAATAGATAGAAAAGCTAGTTTGAATTTAGAAAGCTTTATTGAAAAGAATTCAATAAATTGTTTTCTTCCTGCTTTAACTATTTTCTTTTTTTGATTTAATTCTGTTTTATTTGAATTAAATTGTTTTCTTTCTCTTTAAAACATAATTAATTCAAAGTTTCCATTTCTAAACAAAGATAAGATTTTAGAGAGAATATCCAATTAATTAAATAAATATGACCTCATAAATAGGTTTTTCTCAATTATCTGAATAATTAAATTCAATTATTGAAATGAGGATATTTATTTAATAATTAAATATTGTTTAATTCCTT
>MU227053.1:880768-914939 GCA_018584345.1 Thuja plicata
GTGAGGGCTTTGTCCAGGATTTCCCTGTGAGCAAGGGAGATTTTCAGGAGCTCAAAAATAGTTATCTGAGCATTAGTACATTACAATTGATCAAGAATGATATAATTGGTAGCATTAGATGAGGAACCCACTTTTGGATTCTTAGTAACAGAGTCAACCTTAGCTTTGTCTGAAGGTTGAGTTGATGTAGATATAGAAGGCTTAGGGCCTTTGAGAATGATTTTAGCACGAGATCGAGTAAAAACATTAGCGCTGACTTGAGACTATCCTTGTTCAGAGGACTGAGGTGTAGACCCTCACAAAATGAAAGGTGTTTTAGACTTGGAAGTATCTTCCTTTCCCTTGAGAATGATGACATTACAATATCTAGTGTCAACAGGTTCAACCATATTAATGACATTGTTGTTATTGGTGTAAGTATAGTTGACCTTAGCATCAGTATTTTTGCCTTAAGATGATTCACCTTTTCCCTGAGGAGGAAATGGGTCTTTGAAAGCTTGGTGATTAGAATTTTTGTTGTGACCTCCCACAACAATAACCTCACTATCGATGAGATCCTGGATTGTATGCCACAATTTAAGACAAGCAGCTAGTTTATGACCTTTGTTTTGGTGAAAATCACAATAAGCGGATTCATTCCACCAAGAGGGTCTTGGTTGCAGATCATAAGGTCATGAATTATTCAATGGAGTAAGTAAATTGTTTTCTACAAGAGTCTTATAAACTTCCTTGAGAGGTTCTCCTAAAGGAGTGAATTCACGCTTGGGTCTAGGAGCCCAAGGTTTAGGTCCAAAAAATTGTGAAGTACTTGGTTTAGAATCTGCCGCAGCCTTTTTAGTGGCTTTGGCTACTTGCATCATCATAGTGAGATTAAAGGCAGCCTTGGAAGGCTTAGGAGTCACATTGTCTACAACGCCATCATTCACAACATTTTGGTTCTTGTTGGGAAATTTGGATTTATCTTTGCTTGAGGAAGAAGGCCCTTGTTTATTTTCCTTGTGTAAGGTCAATTCTCCTTTCTTGATCATAAATGTCTCGATTTGTACAACTTGTTTAATCATGTCATCAAAGGTTAGAGGACCTGGTAGCTATACTTGATACCCAAAGTTGGGAAGAAGATTATCAAGAAAGATGTCCAACTTTTTAGATTCAGGTATCTTGTGAGAATATTGTGTATAGAGTTGTCTCCATCTTTGGAGAAATGCCAAGAAGGATTCCCCATTATTTTGTTTCAAGTTGCAAAGATCTTGAATATGAACCGGATGTTGGATATTGTGAGAATAGTGTTGTAAAAATAAATTGGCAATTTCATCAAAAGTTTTGATGCCAGTTGGTAGTCTAGAAAACCATTCCATAGCTAACCCTCCCAAACTACATGGGAAAAGACACATAAGATAGGTTGTGTCATGTATGAATTCCATGGAGAGAGCACCAAATTCTCTCAAATGGTCTTGAGGGCCAGATGTACCCAAGTATTTGTCATATTTAGGAAGTTCAACTCCTTTGGGAAAAGGAGGCATGTGAAGATATTTATCAAATGGGAAAGGACAGATGCTTTCCAGCGTGAATTGTGTAACAGGTTTGTCTTTCTCTTTCAAGAGTTTAGAGAGTTTCTCTTGCATGGTTTGCATTTCTTTTTGCAAATGATAATTTTTAGTTTCTTCCTCTTTGTTAATAAGTGTCTCTACCTTGTAATCAGAGGGAAGTTTAGCACCTTGGGTGGCTAATTTGAGAAGGTATTTCTCCTTCTGTTCTTTCATTATGACCGCCATCATTCTCATGAAGTTTTTATTATTGCGGGCCTCTATGATATCCCCTTGGGTTATCTCCTTCTCTTCTTCAAGAGGAGGATTTTCAATCTGGTTGAAACAGGGTCCACCCAGTCAACTATGATCTGTCATATTGCTAGAATGCAAGGATTCAAAGTGTAAAGACTCGGTATGAAAAGATTGAGTGTTCTCTGAATATGGGTCTTCTTGGAATAAAGGATTTTGAACCCTACTAAGAGCCATAGGAAATGACCGTTTATTGTAAGGTCGTCGTATCGGGGAAGGAGATCGAGATGATTCCTCACTAGATGTAGCGGTAATGGTGTGGAAAGTATGGATTCATCTTGATTGATTGAAGGAAATGTTTTGCCACTTCGAGTTGTGATAGTCATAGACAAAGTTTTAAACAAGGAAATGTGAACTAGGACCAAACTTGAAACTGTCTCAAAGTAATTGCACAGAACGTGCCAAAAGGTAAAGTATCCTTGGTGCAAATCATCTAAGATGAGGCTAGAACAACCAAGAGATGACTATTGCGACGCAAGGCATGATGACATAGATGAAAAGAGATCAAAAGACATGAGGTGAGACCAGTTTAAGCAAGAATCACATAGTTCTCAACCCAAGAAACCAAGTTTTAGACTGTGTGAAGATGGATGGCAGAAAAATAGACCCATATCAGAGACCAGATTTGATAGAAGTACAACTGACTGACAGATTTTAGCTCACTATTTTGGACAAAAGACTCTAGTTTCACGCGATGAAATGCTCTGTCACGTGAAGTTTCTCACCGAACCGCTCAAAGAAATGCTCTCTTCACACAAAGAATGACACCAATTGACAGAATAAAGAAAGACAAAATAATGGCACTGTTGCCAAATATCACGCGATAGTATACTACGTATCGCGCGAAGATTCTCACTGAATGATGCAAAGATTGGGAAATTTCATGCAAAATAATGCAAATATTGAGAAAAGGACATTTACAAAATCAAACTGTTAAGACCAATTTGCGTTTTCCAAGATGAAATCATGCTATTTTATGATAGATAGTTTAAGTTAAAGATTGTTTTGGACATGTTCAAGATTGACAGTTTGTGTATTTTGATGATAGTTTCAATTGTTCAAATTATACACCCACGCAAAACACATTAAACAGAATATTTGTAGTACCAGAACAAGAACATCACAATCCTAGGATAGCTAGATTAGTATCTGTTGAATCCGCACTTGAACCAAAGTTTAGCTACGCTTACTCTTAGCGGATAACTTAGAAGCTTGGAAGCACGGGCTCCTCCTTACATATGCACTCACTTCTCAGGCATACCAAGCTTCGGACCCCAAAGGAATTGCTTCCCAAAGGGTTGTTATCTCTGCTAAAAGCCATAATAGTGTGGGGTGTCTTAGTCAATCTCTGACCTTTCGCGCCAACAGATAGAGGGTTTTTGGAAAACTAGAACAATAGTTTGTAGTAAGGTCATCTGTTCAAGTGGTTGTGATCAAGTCATTTTCTCAATAAAGGGGGCTCTCCCAATCCATTCAAAGCAAGGGCTTTCACCTTAATGATGTCGGGACTTTAACGCACCACTAGGGTACTGGAGGAGATTTTGGTTGCCACAACAAATTCACACCTGTCTATTGTGACATTAATCACAATAGCATTTTTTGTATACTGGTTTGGAAGGGCTTGGCTTTAGCCTGTTACCGGTTGGGCATCCACTCTCACCGGCTCTGCTAAATCTCTCAGGAGGTAGCCACTCTAGAAGAATCACATGAATTTCTCTTACACCTAAGATCCATAAAGGCGAGGGGAGAGGATACGTTCATGTATTTCTTAGGATTACAATCTAAAAAATACTTCAATCACGCAAGACAATGATTCATTTTAAGCACCAACCGAAGTGTGTTTTAACTACTGAAAACAGATATAAGAAGTTGTGAAAACATGCAAGGTCTTCGACAAACGTCCTGTAATAAACCCATTAGTAGTTTGTAATTCCTTTCTTCATATCAGCGTCCTGCAACAAACATGTCAGAAGTTTATGATGGCTTTACTTTGTCTCAGCGTCCTACAAACCACTGTTATGTTGTTTCAAAAGATAAAATCAGAGAAGCACAGATGTCAGAAAACATTAGGTGGTTAGAAAATTGAGGCAATGAAATATCAAACTGAAAGCTCTGGACTGTAATTTTGTGCGATAAAGTATGCTAGATCGCGCAAAGAAGTTCTCTATGCTACCTGAAGAAGTTCTCTATGCTACGCGAAGAACTAGAAAGTTCATGCGAGACGTACAGAAAGTTTGCGTGAAATTAGAACAGAACTTGTACGGAAGTACGGACAAAATGCAAAAAAATGAAAAAGATGAAATGAAATGAGGCTAGAACAGAATGTACCTGCCCCATGGTGGGCGCCAGAAATGTATGTGGTAAATTTGGCCTTATTAACTCACCATACACTTCAACATAGTCCTTCTTCATCAAATACACACAAGACTGAATATGAGATTATTCATCCTGTCTGCCTGCATGATTCAATCTGTTGCCTTCTATCCAGACGAGGTTTTCAAAATTTCTCTCAGAACGAGAGTCTCACAACCATAGACCAATCTAGGAACGAAGGATTTTTCTTCATGAATGTAATGCAATGCACAGTTATTCTAAGAATTGAGAGATGTAAGATAATCTAAGACATGATTGCAATGCAATTATTCTAGAAATTGAAACTATCTTATTGCAATATGAAATTATTCTATATGATATATTAAGAAATGAGACAATAATTCAGTATTCTAACAATGCATATGATCAGAAATTCAGGAAGGGTTTGAATGGGAGACTGAGAATTATTTTATAGACTCAGAGATGATCAGAATATAAACTTTCCTCTTTGAAATAAAACAGATAGAAAAGCCAGTTTGAATTTAGAAAGCTTTATTGAAAAGAATTCAATAAATTGTTTTCTTCCTACTTTAACTATTTTCTTTTTTTGATTTAATTCTGTTTTATTTGAATTAAATTGTTTTCTTTCTCTTTAAAGCACAATTAATTCAAAGTTTCCATTTCTGAATAGAGATAAGATTTTTGAGAGAATATCCAATTAATTAAATAAATATGACCTCATCAATAGGTTTTTCTCAATTATTTGAATAATTAAATTCAATTATTGAAATGAGGATATTTATTTAATAATTAAATATTGTTTAATTCCTTTTCATGTGTCTTAGCTAAAGAGGGTGAATTTAATTTAATTAAAGTGCTAGGACTTTATTAATTAAATTAATTCAATCATAAGGTTTGTTTAGCCAATAAATATTTAGGAATTAAATATGATGTATGATTAATACAGATTTAGGATTTTCTGCATTTGACACTCAGGTCGAGTAGAGTTAGTTAAAACTTAGAATTGCTTAGTACAATAGGACTTTGATGATCCAGAAGAATGACAAATGCAACAAAATTGGTTAGGGTTGCAAGATGCCAATTTTGGGGTGTTACATCAGTAGACCCTGAGTCTATGACGACTCTGCAAACTTTTCCCATGATTTTGAATTTCACTCTAAACAGTGATCTGCTTCGACTAGGTTCCTCTTTCACTAGCTCCTTAGTCAATGTCCTCCTCATCATTAAGTTCTCACCTTCCTCTGACTCTAAGAGTATCTAAGGGTGTTTTTTTCCACCACTAGTCTCCTCTTGAACATAGTTTACCCTTTTGTTACTTCCATGGGAAGTGGTGCCTTTCTCTAGACATCTATATGCATTGTGTCCCATCTGGTTGTAGTGGTAACATTTCATGTTTTCAAAATAGTTACCTCTTCCTTGGCTATTGCTTCTTCCTCTATTATTAGAATTCCTTCCTCTATTTGAGTTACCTCTGTTGGAGCTTCCTTCTTGTTTCTCAGTAAGCTTGGTCTCTCCTTGACTCTTTGTTTCAGAACTTCTTCTATCATATCCACCTCTTTGTCCTCTATTGTCTCTTCCTTTGCCTCTACCTCTGGTGGTGCTAGAATATTGTTTCTTTCTTAGCTTCTCTTCTACCTTTATTGCTATTTGGTGGCATTTCTAAATAGTATCAAGAGTCAAGAGAATCATTTCATCTTGTATAGTCCACTTGAGATCATTAAGGTATCTAGCTACCTTCACCTTCTCATCTTCTAAAACTCGAGACCTCATGCATAATCTCTAAAATTATTTAGTATAGGAGTTTACATCTAAGTCCTTTTGTCTTAGACTTTTTCTTCTTTTATGCAATTGGATTTCATAATCCTCAGGGACATAAGAATCTATGATTTTTGCAACCATAGCCTTCCATGTAGCAATGGGCTTCTTTCCTTCCTTCTCTTTCTCATCTTGGATAAATTTCCACCAAATGAGTGCAGACCCTTGATGAACTATAACTGATTGAATGCTTGAAGATGGTAAGTTGATGATCACCAAGCAATAGAAAGTTAATGCAAGACATTAAATCAGTTAATGTATTGTACTTTCATTGATGTCAACTTGATATAATATGATTAGTTATATACAAAGTGTCAAAGACTTCAGAGAACCAGAAAGATTAAGGTTATGCTATCAGTAATGCATAAATTTTAGTATGCACTAAGTGCCAACAAACACCAATGGGTAGTACACCTCGACAGATAGAGAACCTCGAGAGGAAAGTCACAGTGATACCTAAGAAAGAAACCTGAGCAAGAATTATCGATGAGAAGAATCACAGGCATTGCCGACGAGAAGAATCACAGTGTTACCCTATGGATAGACAATCCCAACGGAGATGCCCGAGGAGAACTAAAGTATTGACCAAAACTAACAAGGAGTTAAACACCAAAAAGTACTGACATTCAGAAATGATAAAAGACTTAGCTAGCAAGAGCTAAAGAAGGAGTTAACTGGTTGTTAATATTGTTTTCATCAACAATTTAAAGCCAGAGATAAGAAAGAGATTTAAAGTTATTTTATTCCAGTTGTCTAAGAGAAATCTACGGGATAAAATTGAAGAAAAGCTTTAAAGAAAGATTGGCTAGAATTGTGGATCACACCAAGAACAAGAAAGTCAAGAACTCAGAAACGGTGAAATCATGTCTATAAAGAGACAAGCTAATTAATTTTTAATTAGGGGTGAATAGAAGAAGAGGATGTTGGAGAGATAATAGTGAAGGAAGACTTCATACAGTCCTGATTAATCAAGATGAAGAACATAGATAATTATGCAGACACTGAGCAATAGAGAAGCACAACATCACTGAGCAGAAAGAAGTGGAGCAAAGGTATTGAAAAGATACATTGATCATAAATGAATTATAAGCTTACAATAGATCTGAAAATCTACAAAGTATATTGTATATGTGAATATATCATTTATTGTTTCAATTTAACCATTGGATCAGAAAGTCTCTTAACTGAGCAGGACTTAACAATCCTTTATATATTGAGATACATCCTAAGGAGTATCAAAAGGTTTGTTCATGAAGATAACATAGAGATGCCAGATACCAAGTGAAAAACTACATAGGGTTTGGTTGTAAAGGTAACATAGAGATGTCAGATATCAAGTGACAAAATATTCTATTTAAATCCTCTAACACGGTCACACCTAACAATGTTTTTGTAACCTTTAACAGGGTTGGCTCTTCACCGAGCTCACTTCAGAAGAGTGAAAATTTTGGGTTACCGGTCCCAAGTGGGTTTTCCCTTAACAAAGTTTCTATGTTAAAAATCCATGTGTCAATGTGTTTATGAGTCATTGCTTTAGTGTTTTGCATTACACATAACTAATATGGATTGATCGGTATACACTAAGTAATTTACTGTATTTTGGTAAATGAAAGACTACTAATTGGTAAACAGTAAGAATAAGGTTTAATAGTGAACTCTGAGCAGTAGTTATTTGTTGAGATTATTTCAAAGCATTCATCTTGTAGGACTAAAGATAACTAGAGGCTTATAATTGTGGTGATAAGTTTTTTGGGTTAATTTATTGGATATTTTTTAGGCCATTGATTCACCCCCCCGACTCTCAGTTATTCTAACAATTGGTATCAGATCTTGTGTGCTTAGAAGGAAGGTTTCAAGACCTAAGCAAAAGATCACAAGATGATAAAACGAGATGTGCCCAAGTTGAACAAGGACAACATTGCATTATGGCAAAGCAGGATAAGACTCCACCTATCAAGTATTGGAAATGATGTTACTCAATACTTGGATACTGAATATGTGTTTCCTACAAGACCTCACACACTTGAGCAATTAAGAGAAAAGCATCAACATAATTCTATGATGATAGAACTTTCTTCCTCACTCTCTGATGCTGAATTTGAAGATGTCAAAACTTGCACTTCTGCAAAGAAAATGTGGGATAAATTGAAGCTAGTACATGGAGGAGATGCTAATGTACTAAGAGATAAGGTAGAAATCCTAAGAGGTAAATTTGATGAGCTAAGAATGAGAGAAGGAGAAAATATCACCCAGTACAGCTATAGAATAAAAGAGGTAGTCAATGCTATCTGAGGAGTTGGAGGCATACTTGAAGAAGAGACAGTGGTAAGTAAAATCCTAAGAACCTTACTGCCTGTATATGCTATTAGAGTATTTTTTATATAAGAAATGAGAGCATTAGAAAATAATAATGTCACTCACGATAGTTTGGTTGGTAGACTGATTTCATTTGAGATGAATAACTTTGATAATAGTATCTTACCATCTAGTGAGTCTGCATTCAAATCTTCTTTGAAAATAAGTAAGTCAAGTCATAAACACACTATGAGAAATGATAGTGAAAGTGATAGTGATGATCAAGATCTTGATGATATTGAAGCACTAATGGCTAGAAGATTGTAGAGAGGCAAAGGTAGATACAAAGGTAAATTACCATTTGTATGTTTTAATTGTAAAGAGATTGGACACTTTGCTGCTAGATGTCCTAATAGAAGAAAAGATGACAGAAGTAATAACATATGATATGAAAAGAAGTTTGACAGAAGTGAAAATAGATATTACCGAAGAAACCGACAATATGATAGAAGAGATACCCAAGACTAAAAGGACAAAGGGAATAAATCTTGTTACCTGGCCGAGAACAGAGCTGGAGATACTGACACCAAATCTAATGAAGACATTGAGATGGTATTTGTAGCCATGAAGGATGATTCAGACGAAGAAGAAAGGTATGTAGAAACTTCATTCATATCTAAGTTTAGTAAGAATGATGTCTGGATTATAGATAGTGGTTGCACTCACCACATGACCGGTGATAAACAAATTGAAAATTTTGTGTATAATAATGGTGGATCAGTAAGAATGGGTAATGACACACCTTGTCTAGTTGAAGGTAAAGGCACCAGAATGTTGAATAACCTGATCAAATGTGAAAATGCATACTGGGTAAAATGAATTAACTATAACCTATTGAGTGTTTCAAAGCTAAATAACACAGGTCACCGAGTAGCATTTGAGAAAAAAAAGGCAAAGATCTTTAATGAATCAGGAAGGTTGATCAGAACTGGTGAACAGAAAAAAGGTAACCTATTCTATCTTGATGATATAAACACCATTTGTTTAATGGCTAGAAATGAAGACATATGGTTGTGGCATAAAATATTATGTCATGTGAATTTTGACAACATGATTAAGATAAGAAATAAAAGGAAAGTAAGAGGCTTACTGAGCATGTCAAAGCCCGAACATATCATGTGTAAGAATTGTCAAAAAGGTAAAATGAGAAAGTCTAGTTTCAAGAGCAAATCCCATACATCTAATGCTATTATAGAATTAGTCCATACTTATCTTTGTGGACCCATGATATCAAAGAGTTACTATGGTGATAGATATTTCATTCTCTTTGTTGATGATTATTCTAGAATGACGACAGCTATGTTCTTAAAAGAAAAATCAGAAGCATTCAAGATGTTTAATGGTATAAAGCTATGGTTGAAAAACAAAGTGGTAAGGAATTGAAATGCTTAAGATCAAATAGAGGAGGAGAATTTATTTATGAATAATTCACTAATTTTTGCAATGAGCACGTGATTAAAAGATAGGTTTCTACACCAAGAATGACACAACAAAATGGGATTGCTAAGAGAAGAAACAGATCCATTGTTGATTGTGCAAGAACATTGATGATAGAGAAAAGAATCACTCAAACATTCTAGAGGGAAGTTGTCAGTAGTGTTGTCTACACATTGAATATAGTACAATTGAAGAAAGACACCAAGAAGATACCCTATGAGATATGGTATGGATACACACCCAATGTAAGTTACTTCAGAATTTTTGGCAGTCAGTGTTATATTTTGAAAGATGATAGAAATGGAAAGGTTGACTCCAAAAGTGATGAAGGTATCTTGCTAGAGTATTCCACCAAGAGCAAGGCTTATAAATGTCTTAACAAGTCCTCTAACAAGATCATTGAAAGTGTAAATATCAGGATAGATGAATATGCAGAGAAAAATGATGAGGAAAGAAGAAAAGAAATAGAAGACTACAATAGGTTTGTTTACACTGAAGAATCTGACACTCTACCTGAGCAACATTGTATCGATCTCGAGCAACATAACATTGCACCCGAGCATCAGGTTGCAAATACCAAAAATTAGGAAAATCCTCAAAATGATGTTCCGAGTGATGGAGATCAGAACGAAGGTCAAGATGATGATGATAATGATGAACAAAGAGTTGAACCAATACTTTCCAAGTATGTCATAAGACATCATCCACATAACCATATCATAGGAGACAAGAAGGCTAGAATGAGAACAAGAAGTAAGTCACTGAACACTAGATGTTTAATTTGTGATTTTGAGCCTAAATCTATTAATACTGAACTAGAAAATGAAGAATGGGTCAGTGCTATTAATGAAGAGATAGAATAGATTGAGAAGAATAGAACATGGACATTAGTACCTAGACCAGATGATAAGAATGTCATCGGTACCAAATGGATATTTAGAAACAAGCTGAATGAGAATGGAGAAGTCACAAGGAATAAAGAAAGATTAGTATGCAAGGGGTATGCACAAGAATAATGTATTGACTATGGTGAAACCTTTGCACCCATTGCTAGACTAGAAGGAGTAAGAATCTTACTTGCTTATACTACATTACAAGGATTCAAGGTATACCAGATGGATGTCAAATCTGCATTCGGGTTTGTTGATCCAGACAGGAGGGACATTGTATGTAGACTACACAAAGCCTTGTATAGATTGAAACAAGCACCTAGAGCCTGGTATGAAAGAATTCACTCCTATATCATAAGCATTGGATTTGTAAGAACAAGTGAAAATAACAATCTACATTTAAAAGAAGATACTGATGATAACATTTTGATTCCTGAAATATTTGTTGATGATATCATATTTGGGGGTAATGATATGTTATGTAAATCCTTTGCTAATGAAATGAGCAAACAGTTTGAGATGTCGATGTTTGGGGAGATCAAATTCTTTCTTGGTCTACAAATTTTTCAACAAGATGCAAGCATATATATCACACAATCCAAATACATCAAGGAAGTGTTATAGATATTCAAGATGGAAGATTCTAAGCTAGTTGGAGCACCTATGGTAACCAGATGCAAGATGACAAAAGAAGACAAGTCAAATGAGGTAAATCAGACCTTTTATAGATCAATGATTGACAAACTAATGTATGTTGTTCATACTAGACCATACATAACACATGCATTTGGAATAGTTGCAACATTCTCAGCTAATCCCAAAGAATCACACATGACTGATGTCAAGAGAATTTTGAGATATCTAAAGAACACCGAGGAATATGGCTTATAGTATAAAAGAGAAGGCAAATTTGAGCTTCAAGTCTATACAGATGCTGATTGGGCTGGAAACTTAGATGACAGAAAGAGCACAACTGGAGGAGTACTCTTCATGGGTGATAGGCTTGTCACATGGATCAACAAGAAGCAAGGATGCATCTCACAATCTACTGCATAAGCATAATATGTGGCTACTGCTGCAAACTGCTCTAATATTGCATGGATCAAACAATTACTGGAAGGTATGAATATGAAAATTCTTGAACCAGTGATTATCTATTGTGATAATACTAGTGCAATAAACATTTCTAAGAATCCTGTCATGCATGCTAAACCTAAGCATATTGCTGTCAAGTATCATTACTTAAGAGAACAAGTGCAAGAGAAAGAGGTGATACTATAATATGTTCAATCAAAGGAACAATTAGCTGATATATTTACAAAGCCATTGCCTAAAGATACATTTGAGTACATGTGAAAGAGACTAGGGGTCTGACCCTTGTCTATTGGTTAATAAGCTAACTAGGAGGCTGCATCAGCCTACACACAATCAGAAGATCATTCATGTTGATGCAAGAAAAGAGATGGACTGCAAAGATACATCAGTACACAACAAGGTACATATCTGCACTAAAAACCAGAGTCATTGTAATGCTGATAGATAGGAAAATTCAAGGAGTATATTATAAGCAGGTGAAAGGATATAACTTTGGCAAGATGAATGTTTACTTTGGCATTGTTGTCAAAGGGAGAGAGTATCTTGAGAAGATCCAAAGGAGATAGATTATATATACAAATGAAATATCCATCAAAGGGAGAGAAGATATCCTAAGGGAGAGATGTAACCTGTAAGGGAAAGAATATCAAAAGGGAGAGAATATATCTATATTATTGTCAAAGGAAAAATAGATGATCAAGGAGAGGAACAATCAAAGGAAGAGACAACATCAAAGACATAATCAGAAGCTACTACATCTATCCAGTGAAGGGATTGAATATTGAAGAGAGCAGTCTGTAAGAAACAAATCTAAGCTATATGAGCTTACCGAGAGCCATACATTTGTATTGGTTATAAAATAATGAAATTGGTAGATTGATGAACTGCAACTGATATATTTCATATTGTATTAGTAATAATATAGTGTGATAACATAGTGTGTTTCCATCAATGCCAAAGGGAGAGATTGATGAGCTATAACTGATTGAATGCTTGAAGATGTTAAGTTGATAATCACCAAGCAACAGAAAGTTAATGCAAGACATTAAATTAGTTAATGTATTGTATTGTCATTGATGTCAACTTGATATAATCTGATTGGTTATATACAAAGTGTCAAAGACTTTAGAGAACCAAAAAGATTAAGGTTATGCTATCAGTAATGCATAAAAGTTTAGTATGCACTAAGTGACAACAAACACCGACGGGCAATGCACCTTGATGGATAGAGAACCCCGAGAGGAAAGTCACAGTGATACCTGAGAAAGAAACATGAGAAAGCATTACCGATGAGAAGAATCACAAGCATTACCGATGAGAAGAATCTCAGTGTTACCCAATGGACAGACAACCCCGACGGAGATGCCTGAGGAGAATTGAAGTGTTGACCGAAACTAACAAGGAGTTAAACACCAAAAAAAATTGAAGTTCAGAAATGAAAAAAGACTTAGCTGACAAGAGCTAAAGGACTTAATTGGTTGTTAATATTATTTTCATTGACAATTTAAAGCCAGAGATAAAAAAGAGATTTAAAGCTATTTTATTCCAGTTGTCTAAGAGAAATCTACGAGATAAAACTGAAGTAAATCTTTAAAGTAAGATTGGCTAGAATTGCAGATCACGCCAAGAACAAGAAAGTCAAGAATTGAGAAACCATGAAATCATGTCTATAAAGAGACAAGATAATTAATTGTGAATTAGGGGTGAATAGAAGAAGAGGATGCTAGAGAGATACTGGTGAAGGAAGACTTCATATAGTCCTGATCAATCAAGCTGAAGAATAGAGATAATTCTGTAGACACTGAGCAACAAAGAAGCAAAACATCACTGAGAAGAAAGAAGTGGAGAAAAGGTATTGAAAAGATACATTGATCAGAAAGGTATTATAAGCTCACAATAGATCTGAAAATATGTAAAGTATAGTTGTATATGTGAATAAATCATTTACTGTTTCAATTTAACCATTCAGAAAGCTTCTTAACTGAGTAGAACTTAACAATCCTTTATGTATTGAGATACATCCTAAGTAGTATCAAAAGGTTTGGTCATGAAGATATCATAGAGATGTCGGATACCAAGTGACAAACTACATAGGGTTTGGTCATAAAGGTAGCATAGAGATGCCAGATATCAAGTGACAAACTATTCTATTTAAATCCTCTAACAAGGTCACACCTAACAATGTGTTTATAACCTTTAACAGGGTTGGATCTTCACCGAGCTCACTTCAGAAGAGTGAAAATTTTGGGTTACCGGTCCCAAGTGGGTTTTCCCTTAACAGGTTTCCCACATTAAAAATCCACGTGGCAATGTGTTTATGAGTCATTACTTTAGTGTTTTGCATTACACAACTAATCTGGATTGATCGGTATACACTAAGTAATTTAATGTATTTCAATAAATGAAAGATTGCTAATTAGTAAACAATAAGAATAAGGTTTAACAGTGAACTCTGAGCAGTAGTTATTTGTTGAGATTATTTCAAGGCATTCATCTTGTAGAACTGAAAATAACTAGAGGCTTATAATTGTGGTAATAAGTTTTTTGGGTTAATTTATTGGAAGATTTTTGAGGCCACTGATTCACCCCCCTTCTTAGCTATTCTAACAACCCTCTTAGTCTGGCCTTGGAAACTTTCACCTTTTGAGCTTCAGTTATGCCATCACACTCAAAGTGATTCTCTAGTCCTTCTATCCAATTAAGGACTATCTCTGGTTCCGTCTTTCCACTAAAGATAAGAACTCATTCTAGTGCTTTACCACTCATAGCCTTTAATGCCTTTAAGAATTATTTTTCATTAAGGATAGGGTCAGCTTCAGGTACTTCATCATCTATGGAAATTTCCTTTCCTTTCTCTTCAACCTTATCCTTCACTTCTTCTGTCTTTTCTTCCACTTGGTCTACTTTGTGTTCCAATTGTGTCAATGTCTCTTTGGGCAATCTATTCTCCTCTTCTTGCTCATCTACCTTCTTTGCCAAATCTTCATTTTTCACCATTGTAGACTCTCCTAATGACTCTTCTGGCTGGAACATTCACCACAAGCCTAATCAGACAAGCTCTAATACCCATCTGATAGAAGTACTCCAAGATGTGCTTGCACAAACACTATCTAGGACTATGCTTGTCCTAGTTTTCTCAAGATTTTATACTCACTTCTTGGGCCTCCCAAGTATTTTATCCACTAGCCTAAGACTTCACTAATTGAACACAATGAGTTGGTCTCCTTGTAGTTCACCTTGAGGGACAACTATCAACAAGTGTACTTCAACTCTTCTACTCTCCCTTGGACCACTCCAAGTGCATTTTCATCCTTTCAACTTCACAAGTGTTTGCAAGGACATTTATCATGTTTAAAAACTTCCTAGACTCCACATGATCCCATTTTTGACAAGGTATCACAACTATTCCAATCGATCTCCCAATTCACCTTCAAATTTGGCTTTTAGGCCTAGTCCTTCTACTAGCCCTATCTGATAGGGTTTTCCCAATTCTTGTAAAATAAACTCAAACAACCCCCCCAAAAAAGTGGGGATCCTGATACCCTTTTCCAAGAATCAAAGGGTTTTGTAGGTTTTAGGGCCCTAAGGTGTCCGTACATTGGATTCCTAGAATTAAGGACAACTAGGGCTAATTGGGCTAAAACAGTGCAGTCAGATAACTTATGCATGAAAATGTATCAAACTGGATTGGTGAAGTCTTATCCTTCCTAGGAGGTGTCTATATATCCCCTAGGTTTCCAAAACCATTATTGGTTTCCCACAACTCACAATATCCCTGCCATCAAACTCAAGTTAACACTAGCAATCTCCTAGTTGGGTACTCCAGTCCCACCTAGGGATTGCCAAGAAAATAAGAAAAAAATATTTTCTTACTCTCTCCTTCTATATACATTATATACATAGGATCTCCTTCCATATTTCCCCATTCCATGATGAAATGCATGGTTGAGAATTATGGAGGAGCTATTTTACTTAAAACCACTCTGACAACTCCAGCAACCAGTCTACTTACAAAATAATTTACAACTCTACTCTAATGAACACACATAAACTTGCACACTAAACAAAAGTTACTCTAAACTAGCTCTACTATCCAAATCTAACATGAACTCACACTATTCGATCCATCTCACAATGCTAAAACACAAAACCAGTAGACTGTGTATGCAACCAGAAAACATAGAGCTTCTACTATTCAAAAACTTTCATTACATCACCCACGCCTTGGGAAATGGGCCTCATGATATCTCAATATGCATTCTCCATGTTTTTAGGCCACTACCATTAACCAACTTGTCCACTCACTGAAAGGAATCAAACTTGATAATGTTGTCAGACAACATTGCAAAGTTGCAAAAGTTGTCAAGCAACTTTTTAGCAACTTTTACATCTTTTGATAAAACTCAATTTTATGAACTCCAATCATCATGGCATGATGTAAAAAAATCATAAAGGCCTTCTTAGGGACAAATTTAATCCATGCCAAGCTTCTAGGCTTTTTGACCACTAATTCTCAATTTAGGCTAAAATGCACTAAAACACTCAATACCTTAACCAACTAGTTGGACTGATCCTACTCTAATCCAACTAGGTACAAACAAGCTAGACCTTCTAAGGTAAAAAAAAAAAAACCACTGACTTGGCTAGGGTTAGTACAAGCCACTACAAAAACTTAGGGACTAGATTTAACCTAGGTGCTCCTACACCAATTTTGAAGGAGCTCTTTATGAGTTTGATTCTTTATGAGAACATTATGGGGGGCTTAAATTTGTGAACCTGGCCATCTAATTTCATCACTTTCACCTGGCACCTTGCTCTAGACGATCCAACCCTGTAACCCATATCAAGTTTTGATGCAGAAAATAAAGGTTTGCGAGTACAAATAACAATACAAAGTGGTAACATTTATAATAATAATTAGTTACATTGCCCAGAAGAAAGAATACATGTTAATGATAAACATCAAGAAGAAAGAATACATGTTAAGGATAAACATCAAGAAGAAATAAGATTTGACTGCAAATATGTAGAAAAATAGAGACGAAGTATTAGTAGCACATACCTAATGATAGATACCAATTACGTATATAAATTCCATGGAATGCAAAGAAGGATTCTTTAGTATCCTATGTTAATCAAGTGTTACTTCAATCTCAGAATTATAGAAAACTGCAAACTCATAAAGAACTCCTTCGAATACCGTGGCTCTTCGAATACCTTTGTAACTTTCAAAGGAGGCCAAACATTTAAGGGTGTAATAAAACATTCAAATGACTATCAATTTTTTTTCAAAATGCCTAAATGTTTACATTTAATTTTTCTTCCATTGTAGGAAGCCTTTCAACTTAAAGACATACATAACTCTATATCTCCTCATATGACCGGATAAATTACATGAAAACTTCACTTTCTCAAAACATGACAAAACCTACTACAAAAGATTTATTGAAAATTCTAATATTGCCAACAACCCTTTGGGTAGCTCCTTCATTTATACAAGTGCAGCTAAGTTGCTGCACAAGCCTATTCACTCTAGGAATCAAAGGATTTGTTTGAAATGTTTAGAAAAAAAGTGGTTTCAAGTTTATTTAATTGAATATAATAGAAAAAGGGAGTTATACAACCCACAAATTTTACCTCTCTTCAATCTCTAACATTTGTTTCTATAATCATCATGTTTATGATATATGACCGAGAATAATAATAGGTCTATCCAACTCAAATGCTAAGCTAATGCTACTAATTGTTAGCTGTTCATTTATCTCAGCATTTTTTATTCAGATATTGGACAATAAAAATTGAAATTATGCTATTTTCAAGAGTTGCTTGCAAATATAACTAGCATACCTATATTTTAAAAAGTATAAGTAAAATAAGTCGAGAGATATCATTTTTTAGAAGACTAAATATTTTCTAAAGTAAAAATATAATGAATTTAATTGAACAAGTTCAATATTTGTTCAATTTAATTATATTGAACTTACTTGCTGTATTGAATTTGTTCAATTTAATTGAATTTAAATGAACAAATATTGAACAAATTCAACAAATATAATGAATACCTTTCTAACTGTGAAAGGAGGCCAAATGTAATTCATTATATTTTTACTTTAGAAAATATTTAGTCTTCTAGAAGGCTAAATATAACAAATTCAATATTTATTGAATTTAATTGAACAAATATTGAACTTTTTATATTGAAATTGTTCAATTAAATTCATTATATATTTACTTTAAAAAATATTTTAGTCTTCTAGAAAATATCTGTCAACTTATTTTACTTATATTTTTCAAAATATAGGTATGCTAGTATTAGTTCATCAAGATTTTGAAGGGAATATTTATTTTTATTTAAATTCTATTTTGGTTGTTCTTCATTGGGTACTTGATCCTTGCGTGCATCATTTGAAGACTACATTCCTAATGTTTTTCAAATTATCAAAAAATGATAAAGTTTAGTTATAAATAGTAAAATTATCTTCAATGTAATATGTGTAATTTCAATCTCTAATCACAACAAATTTTCAATATAAAGCTCCCATATTTCATCTATGTTTACCAAAGATTCTAAAAATTTAGAATGATAAAAAGGGTTGAGCTAATTTATAATTTTTTTATTGCAAAAATTCACAAATTTATTTTTGCAAAAAATCACAATTTTGTTTATATTATAGCATAGCAAACAAATGATAGTAGAATATTGAATCAATAAATAGTTTTGAAATCTAAATAATTATTTAAACCTATCTATTAATAGGTATCTTGCAAACAATTCTTTTATATAGAAGTTTTTGCAAACATGGATGAAAACTAAGTCTTTTTAACAAGCCTCTACTAGCTCTTAACCATGCACTAAAAGGACTAGAAAACGATGTTCTCTCTGATGACCTTCTTTGCTAGTTCAAAATAAGCATTTTCATTCCATAAAATTATTTGAGCTATTCTTAGAGCGAAGTAAGCAAAGACTATAAGGGAGTGAGCAACGATAGAACCTCACCTATCATACATTCTCATTCAATAATCTCTAGCTTTATAGCTACTAGTTGGAATAGTTGGAATATAGATGACAAAGATAGTAGTATCATAAATAATTTTCTTACAAATGGTCAATAGTTCTATATATATATATATTTTTTTTTGGTACTATACAAAATTTAAACTCAGCACCATTTAGACCATAGTTTCCATAATCTGATTAGGCACCGACTAACCCAAGTCGTGACTAGCAAAAACTCGGCAGGACTCTGCTTAGGCCGATTTCCTACCGAGTTCATTGAGAGTCCTGAACCTTGGGATTCACTGGATCACTGGACTGGAAACTTGATAAGACTTGAAGAGTCCACTAACTATGATCTAAATGCCTACAATATAAACTTTGCCATTGCGGCAAGCATTTTTATACAATAATTCAGTGCTGGACACTACATCACACTGGCACTACTCTCAAATTGTCTACACTTCCTCAGAACAAAACCTTCCTCAGAACATTTGACAGAACTTACAGCAATGCGGCCTTATTTGCTATGGAATCATTCTTAAAGCGTGGATTTTTCTTCCAACAAAACCCAGGTAAACAACATTATAACCCAAACCAAACATGTGCACTTTTGGATTAGAAATATTTACAAATGCTTGTTACAAGGTATCAGATCAGAACCATCAACACTGCCTCCCTTTTACAACAATTACTGCAGTTTAATCAACATACATACGACGACTATGGCTACGCCAATCTACAGTTCAAAGCTAAACACAGCATGGAGGTAGACTTCACTTCCTTTGCTTCTTTTTTAAAGCAGTGCACCAAGACGAAAGCCGTTGCACAGGGCAAGATTGCACATGCTTACATCATCAAAACTGGATTTCAGCAAGAAGTTTTCGTGGGGAATAACCTCATAAACCTGTATGCAAAATGCGGTATGTTGAAGGATGCACGTAAAGCGTTTGACAAAATGTCTGAGCGAGGAGTCGTCTCGTGGACTGCTCTGATGACGGCGTACGCTCAAAGTGGCCATGGATGTGAGGCTCTAGAGATTTTTATGCAGATGCAAGCTGATGGCTTAAAGCCAGACAATTACACGTTGGCTACTGCTGCAAATGCGTGCTCGAGTCTTGCAGCTCTAGAATACGGAAAACAGGTACATGGCCATTTTATCGCTGGTCGATTTGAGTTGGATGATGTTGCTAAGAGTGCCCTTATGGATATGTATGCTAAATGTGGATGTTTAGAGGATGCACGTCGAATGTTTGACAACATTACTGAAAGAAATTCTGTTTCATGGACTGGGATGGTTTTAGGTTATGCTCAGAATGGACGCTTGGATGATGCATGGAAACTCTTTTGCGAAATGCCTAAACCTGATACACTAACGTGGACTGTGATTATAGTGGGATATGCGCAGATTGGTGATGGTGTTCAGGCTGTGGAACTCTTCCACCAAATGCTGAATGAAGGTGTAAAATCAGATCACTTCGCCTTATCTAGTGTTCTAGGGGCATGTGCAGGTTTAGCAATCTTAGAACAAGGTAGACAATTTCATGCCCATGCCACTGGAACTGGATTTGAGTCGAGTATTTTTGTTGGAAATGCTCTTGTCGACATGTATTCAAAATGCGGTGCCATGGAGGATGCACTTCATGTGTTCAACAGAATGCATATCCGGGATATAGTCTCATGGACTACTATGATTGTAGGCTGTGCTCAGCATGGCCAGGGTAAAGAGGCACTTCAACTCTTCAAACAAATGTTGTCGGCGGGTTTGAAACCAAACAATATCACATTTGTAGGTTTACTTTATGCATGTAGCCATGCAGGCCTAGTGGAAGAAGGTTTCCGTTACTTCAATTCAATGACCCAAGATTATGACATTAGTCCAACTGTGGAGCACTATACCTGCCTACTTGATCTTCTTGGCCGTGCTGGGTTTCTGGATGAGGCAGAGAAGTTTGTGAGTAACATGCCCGTCAAACCCGATGCAACAATATGGAGGGCTTTGTTGGGAGCATGCAGAATTCATGGCAATACAGTTATAGCCCAACGCACAGCCGAAAGACTTCTTGAGCTGAAACTGGAGGATACTCCAACTTATGTTTTACTGTCAAACACCTACGCTGCTGCTGGGAGGTGGGAAGATGTTGCAAAGGTGAGAAAATTAATGATAGGTAGAGAGCTGAAAAGACAGCCTGGGTGCAGCTGGATTGAAGTAAGACATAAGATACATGTATTTTTCGTTGGTGAAATTTCACACCCACAGAAAGTGGAGATCCATGCAATGTTGGAATGGTTGGCTGCACAAATGAAGGCAGTTGGGTATTTTCCCAATACAAATTTGATGTTGCACAATGTGGAAGATTAGTAGAAGTCATACCAGTTCTGCCACAATAGCAAGATGGTTAATGTTGTCTTTAGTCCCATGAAAAGCTATGTATATTTTCTTAAATATCATCATGTGTGTGGTGAGTAACACACTCTTGTGGAGTTCATCTGCAAGACTGTTGAGTGAGAATAGCTGCGCCACATGCAAAATGCAACCTTATTTCAAAGACAAGCGGGATTGCAATTAAATTTACCTGTACTTCTTTGGAATGCAAGGGCCGGTTGTGTGACAGCTTCATTTATACCCTTTCAGCCTTTCGCTAAGATGGAATATTTTGAAAAAATGCTACAAGCTCAGAAATTTTTGATCTCATGATCTTGATGGGTTTAGAGCTTTTCTACATAATCTATGAGCATGATTAAGATTCTACCTGAGGAAATGGTCAAAGAAAATGGAGAAATGCAGATTTTGTTCAGCTGTCAATCATCATGGCCAGTTTACTATTTTAAAACATAAGATTCTTATACACGGGCAATTGTACACCTTTTAAGGCATGGATCATCTGCAAATGTACAATGATTTGAAATTTGATAGTGCAGATTATTAATAACTGTAAAATGCTTTGAAGAAGGTTGATGGCAAGCTGAAAAAACCCAAATCTGGTCTGTATAAGATTGGAATAGGGAAATGGTTGCCGGAATTTCTTTGGTGAGCACCAAACCACTACTTAATACCCTGTTTATTTTCATAGAAGATGCCCCGCTTTTTACTGATCCTAAATAAGGCTGTTTACTTTCATTTCGTTTTTTATTTCCATTCAGTTTATAATTGCGCTTCTCAAAATTGGAGGGGGAGGGAGGGAGAGAGAGAGAGGGGGGAGAGAGATCAAATTTCTTTGGTGAGTACCAAGCCACTAATAATGCTCTGTTTATTTTCATAGAAGATGCCCCACTTTTACTGAGCCAAAATAAGGCTGCCTACTTTCATTTCGGTTTTTTTTTTATTCAGTTTATAATTTTGCTTCTCAAAATTGTATTGAAAGAGAGAGAGAGAATTCAAATGCTTATGTTGGATTTTAAATCAGAATTTAACTTTATTCTTTTATGTGCTTGTATTTTAAACTGCTGATTCCCATAAGGAGTTATATTTTCAGAATTCAATATTTTTGTATTCAGAAAGCTTTTTCCCAAATGGAGTTGCATTCCTACAATAAAAAATAATATTATATAGCATATCAAATTCCTTTAAATCCTAGAGTTTCTTCCACTGAACAAAAAACCTGGTCTCTAAATACTGGACTTGAGCAATGCATTTCAAGTGTCTGTAACAGTAATGGTGGTTGACAATCTACTTGGTTGATGGCGTGGAAGATACACTCCATGAAACCACAGGCAAGCCTTTCTAGTCTGCTTGTGGCCACATGAAGTTTGAAAACAAAAGGAGAACTAGAAAGTTCAAATATCTGAAAAGGAGGTTTCCTATTTAAGGGTTAAAGGAAAATACATACAATCTTAATGTTAAGCATGCTTGCTGCAGATTTTTTCTCTAATATGCAGTGATTACCAGCGGCTGCAACTAAAGACAGCAAAGGGCAGAACCATAAAAGAACAAACAGCAGGAAAATTCATAGCAGAAAATAAAAAGGGACCAAATTTCCAACAAACAAAACTGTCTTCTTTATTCTAGGCTGAATCACATGTTGTTTCTCAAGCTCTTGGACAATCCTCACCCAAAACAAAAACAGAAAACTACTACAATAAAACTTTCACTCCAAGCATCCCCAGAACTCCGTATAAAAGGAAATCCACCCACTAAAAATAGGAAACCAGACAGGTGCATAGTTCCCTGACAAGCACCAACACATTTGCAGTAGGGGCAGTTACATACTCCAAAAGGAAAATAGCCAGGCAGTTTCATATTCCCCTGATAGCAGCTTTCAATTCTATAGTGGGGCAGTTACATACTCTGAAAGGAAAACGGCAGACAGAAACTGAACTGCTATGCATTCTCTCCGTGTTTACAAAAGTTTGAACCTTCTAGTTTAAAACTTTAAACAAGTCATGAACCTAAATGCCATAGCCTCCTTTAAACAAGTCATGAACTTTAAATTAGACGTGTAACTTTGTAATTTTTCACATATTTCGTCCACTTCTTCCAGCCTCTTGTTGGGCTATAAATTGTGTTTCTATGCCAATTTTTTCTTCTTTCTATTGTCCTGGCTTCTTGCGGCCTTAGATCCACCTATGCTTATCCACCAAAATTCTTTATGGCTTTTCTCATCGCTTGTCCAACGTTCTGTTGCACTTGCACATAGACAACTAAAAATAGAAGTACAGGGAATAAAATATTACCATAGAGTCTTCTCCTTTGCATTATGCCATTTAGAAACGCTTTCCAATTTTCCTTTGCAGCTTGTATCTCTTCTATGGCTTGTTGCCCCATCACAAACTACCAAGAGTTCAATTTCCTCTTTATCTATTTTAACAGCCACACTAGCTTCTGGCATGCTTAAATTACAATATCACTCTTCACCTTCATTCTTCGCAATGCTATCCCTTTTTATAATAACTTCTCCACCATCAAATATGGAGCCTCCAAAGATCTCCATTTCTAATATGCATTGCTTTCACAACTGCAAAATTTTGGGCCACCTGTAGTAATAAGGTGCATCCTTTTTTTATTTCAACCTTTTAGCTCTTTGCCTTTTCTATCGTAAACATCAATATTTCCCCCTTCTTTAAGGTACCACAAAACAACATCTTCATCCCATTCATCCTCTTAATCTCATTCATCCTCTTCATTTTCATCCCATTTATGTATCTCCCTATTCTCAAACTCTTTGTAATGGCCTTCCATCCATTAATAATTGAATTACTGTAATTCTACAAACTCAGAATTTAATCTTTTCCTGGTGTAGTAGTTACATCCCTTGGCCAATCATAGACAATATGGCTTTCCTATTTGAAAATAGGTCCTGGTTGCTTTATCTCTCTATTCACAGTATCAGAGTGCGAAGTCGCCATTAATGCCCATCTAGTCTTTCAACCACTATATGCATTCCTCGTGTTATAGATGGGATTCAAATGTTCTTGTCAGGGATCTGGGATGAAGATACTGCTTTTAATATTTGCAGACATCATTCCATCAGAAACATTCTTCAAATCACCATGTACTCAATCTTCAAAATCATCAATGTTAGACATGATCAACTTGCAAAGATGTCCAGTCATGCCCTCTTCGATTTCCGAAATTTGATTTCATGTGCTTAGCTGTCTTCACGTGAATGGTGGCGATAGAGGCTAGGGTTCCTTGATGTCTCATGTGCCCTAATTCCTCTTGACACCCAAAGCTAAACGACAGAATGAACTTCATTGTGAAAAGGAGAGGATAGAGAAGATAACAGGAGGGAAATTGCAAAAACTAGAAGATAACAGAATTACTCATTGGAAGCCTTCGGGTTTCAATCTCTATTGCTAGGTATAGGTATTTGATATGGTAACGATCAGGGTGTGTTCCAAATGTGTAACAGACACGTAATCATTTGGTAAATGACAGAATCAATGTTAGTTGAATTCCATCTTGAATTTGCAGCTGTATTTCTGATGTATATTGATTAGTTTCTCGATCTGATATTTGTAAAATCTATGCAATAATATTGGATGTTATCTTTTCAACATAATAAGGAAGTGTATTTGAACATTCAAGGATTACTAAGTAGATTCACTTAATATTTTGCAACTGTTTATTGATTTTCTAAAAATATATGTAATGTCCAGATTGCTTGCATGTTCAAAATAACATAGTCTTGTGCGATATCTTGATTAAGGTATCACCCTAGTTTTAGTTGTGACATATTTTGTGTGATTCTAGAGACTCCATTGCCCAATTAGGTATAAGCATTGGTCTATCACTTGTTTTCTTTGTCTCTCATAGTCCTTAACACTCAAAAAATAATCAAGTAAAACATCTTTTCAGTTTCATTAGTTTAGTGTGTTTTGTTGTTATGTTTGAATATGCATATCATCACAAGGGGTTATTATAAAATGCATTCTTAGACACTCATATAAAATGCATTCTCAGACACTCGTATGGCAAGCTATTTTTTCAATAAGATGTTTACTCTTACATGTCCAAACTAGCATACAGGTAGGTATATTGTGACACTAGTATTGAGATACATTATGCTCTGAGTATAGTTTGCATTAAGGAACTCTTTAATTTGTTTATCATCAACATCTTAGGGGAAATCCCCTTGGTTTTGCAGAGTCAGAAGTGAAGAAGGTCTTACCCTCTTGAATCATTGGTCCTGGGCAACCCAACCTAATGACATGTTTATGTTGGTCTTCTCAAGTTTGACACCCTTGGTTTTTTTTTTTAAAACTTTGAGATGCATCGTTTGAGAGCCAATGCCCATAACGCTCACAAGTTCAAATGAATTTAGGACGGGATTTGCAAGTTGGAGTAGCCAAAATCTCTTGAAAAATTAACACTTTCACAAATGAACATATATGAAAAGTGAAAAATATTATCATATGCATCAACAACATGTGAAATGTACAAATGTGCCTTGCATATAAAGGCAAGGATGAGGAGTTGAGAAGGTTGGAATGAAACTTTGACCACCCCTCCAAGAGTGAATCTCATATAAGACTCTATGGACAAGTGTAGGGACACATGATGATGTCAACATGGGGTGAGATAAAAAGTGAGATGATTCATATGTAAGCTTAAGAATAGTGTGAATAAGGCTCTCCTAGATGTGCTAAAAGCTAACTATATTACTAATAACTCTTTTCACACTAATGAAACTATCATAGGATGAAGAGGAATGGTATGAGAAACGTAGTGTACGATATGGTGCTAACAATCACAAGGGAAGGATGAGACATAAATGAAACACTAATAGAGGGAAATGTGATGGTGACATTGGAGGGAAGGAATGGAAGAGGAAAGATGATAATATAGGTGGTAGAGGTCATGTAAGTGGTAAATATTAGATGATAGGAGGAAGAGTTGGAAAACAATAAACCTTGGGTGAGACGACACACCAATAGAAAAAGTTATGAAAACACCTACTTTTTAAAGAATATCTATGCTATAAAGGGAATCCAGTGATACACTATGTAAAGTAGTAGCTCCTTGTTGAGGAGATTCAATACGAGTGAGTGAATCGATAAGTAACTTTGTTGTAAGGGAAAGATCTTTATTAACATTATACACATCATAATTATAGTCTCCTTGTTCTATATGATTTTTGATATGAGCATTATTAGCTATTATATCAAAAAAAATCTCATTATATTAGTTTGACTAGCTATATCAGGGTTAAAATGAGGCCTCATTTCTTTTGAAAAATACGGTTTGAATAGCTTATGACATGAATTATCCCTATAGTGGTATGACAGAGAGATAAAAAGATAACATGAATCACTCTCTCATATTTGTAAAATAAATAAACTAGAAGATAAAACCCGTGGGTGAAATCACTAAGGGAGTGTAGGAACAAATGAGTTAACCAAATTGAAAGGAAATATTTAATAATTATTTTATTTCTTTTAGGTAAATGTAAGGCAAATAAATAAATAAAATATGTATCAAGAATCAATCTTAGATTAAATACTTGGGAATGACAAATGTACTAACCAATTGCTATTTAAAAATTATTCAATATTGTAGAAGTTGAATAAAATAGTAAAAGAATCAACTAAAAATATGATAGATGTTAGATGATGCTTCTCTGATTCTAAATACAATTTTGCAAGTACAGATTTGATCTAGCTTAAGGATTTGGATATGATCTCTACAACTATCAAAATATCATTACAAATGTTCTTAAATTGTTTCTACTTAAAAAAAATGGTTCTTGTGCTCTCTATTTTCATGTGCTAGGGGTAATTACTCTTATATATATATATATATATATATATATATATATATATATATATATATATATATATCTATTTTCATGTGGTAGGGGTAATTACTCTTATATATATATATATATGAAAACACCCTTAGACATGCAAGATGTTCTAAATTCTTGTATGATATACATATTTTGATAATATGCTCTTAATTGTGCATATAAGCCATAATGATAGCTTCGGACTGAGAAATATCATGTAATTTACATCTAGATGATACCCACAATAAGCAAGATTAGCTCTATTAATACAATAGCAAGGTTCAAATTAAATTATTTCATTGCTTGAGTTGATGCACAATAATCACAAGAATAACTAAAATTGACCCCAAATTAAGATTTAAATTTTGAAAATAAAGAAATAAATTATAAAAGTGCACAAATAGTCTATCTCTTTTGTGATTGCAAATATATTTGAATATAAAAATAAAATTAAGAATCATTATTAATTAAAAACAAGTACAATAAAAAAATTATATACTCATTCTAAGTAAAATAAATAAATAACTCACATCATTATTAATTCTTATCTTCCTAAGAATATTCGTATTGAATTAAAAAGTTTGAGCCACAACCTTATAGTCTATATTTACTTTTAATTTATCTTTCTTTTTATTGATGCATATTGAAAAATGTAATATAAAAGTCACTTTTCTTATCTTTTTAAAATAGTAAATGACATGTTCAATTCTTTTAATTCATTGAATCAAATTTCAACTCTATTAATAGCTTGAATCACATGAACATTGTTATATACATTATAATATACCTATGCATTGGATTTAAAAAAAATTAATTTAGTAAAAGAACATTTAGAATTGAAAAATATGAGTAATAATCTTATAATTTATATTTAATTTTCTATTCTAAATAAAAATAAAAATAAAATTTATCTTTTTTCTTTGATTCTCCTTTACAATAGACAATGTTATATATAATTTGAATAACATAAACACTAATATGAATAGCGTAATAATCATTTTCTATTCCTAAATTAATATGACAAAAAATATTAATCTCAATAAAATTACATTGTTGACTATTGAAATTATTTTATTTATAATATTATTCGATTTATTAAATGTAACACCATTACACTCTCTACAGCATCTGTAAAAGTTTTATGACAAAAGAAGTCCCTATAATCAAAATAAACCCAAAACACGAAGGTGAGTGGCAAAACAGAACGTAAAGGGCGTGATTATGCAATTTTCAATGGCGTTGCTGGAATTGCAAAATCAAAAGGCTACTCAATCGGAAACCCAAAAAGAAATTCAATCAACGGGCACGATTATTTTGCATAATGCTGCAGCTTGCTACTTTGCTTGCTGCTACTTTGCTGTATGCTCAAATTACAGTTTACTCAGAAACATTCACAGTACAAATTTGGTACTAATCAGGCTCAAAATCATTCAAAAATAGTGTACTGAAAAACGTGTCCCAAACATCATTGAACTGTGCAGCAAAAAAATATACAAATGCAGTTCAAGATCATCAGCAGGAGGAGGATTCATATAAACACTACACAAGTATCGAAGTCACAACAAGAAGGCAGATTCGGAGCCGTCAATATAATCAAATTATGTAGAGAAGGAAAACTAAAGGAAGCCATAGCCATTTTGCGGCAGGAATATGTAGAACTCAATACGGTTGTTTTTGCATCTCTGTTGCAGGCATGTGGAAAGATCAAAGGCTTAAATCAGGGTAAGAATGTACATACCCACATCATTAAAATTGGATTCAATACTGATACATTCCTCTGGAATAATGTTCTCAATATGTATGCAAAATGTGGAGATTTAAAGGATGCGCGCAGAGTGTTTGACAAAATGCCTCATCGAAGCATCGTCTCCTGGACCTCAATGATCACTGCATATAGTCAAGGTAGGAAAGAAGACGAAGCTCTCAACCTTTTCGATCAAATGCAGCATGAAGGCATAGAACCAAATCATTATACTTATTCGAGCATCATAAAGGCTTGTGCCAGTCTTGGTCAAAAGGCTCTGGACCGTGGAAGACATGTCCACGATCTGATTCTTAGGGCTGGATTTGAATTAGATGTGGTTGTTATGAATGCGCTGGTTGATATGTATGCGAAATGTGGTTCAATTTGGGATGCACGCCAGGTGTTTGACAAAATGTCTGAACGGAATGTGGTCTCATGGAATTCTATGATAGTGGGATATTGCCAGAAGGGAAATGTCGGGGAGGCAATGAAACTGTTTTCTCAGATGCCTGAACCAGATATATACTCTTTGAATGCAATGATTGCGGGATTGGCACAGAATGGGTTCGAAGATGAGGCACTGAAGTTTTATGTTCAAATGCAAGAGGTGGGAATGAAACCAGACAAATTTACCTTTTCCAGTGTGTTACGGGCTTGTACAAGTCTAGCTGCATTGGAACATGGAAAGCAGATTCATGGACACATTATTGTAACTGGGCTTGAGTCGGACATCACTGGAGTTACTGCCCTTGTTGATATGTATGCCAAATGTACGAGTTTAGAAGACGCACAGAAATTGTTCTGTAAAATGTCAAACCAAGGTTTGCTATCTGAGAGGGAGGCAACTGCAATATGTGACACCAGATATACCCATGAGGCTATGAAGTTTGACTCTGGTAAGGATAAACTGAATATTAGCTCATGGAATGCTATGGTTGCAGGATATGCACAAAATGGATGTGGTGACAAGGCTTTGCTTCTCTTTCACCAAATGCAACAGGAAAACCTAAAGCCAGACCATTTTACACTTGGTAGTGTTTTAAGGGCATGCAGTAGTGTACTAGATGTAGAAAAGGGGAAGCAGATACACAATTACATCATTAAAATTGGATATGAAGCTGATATCATTGTGGGAAGTGCTCTTGTTGATATGTATGCCAAATGCAAGATTATGGCAGATGCATGCAAAGTATTTGACGTGCTTTTTGAACGAGACACAATCACATGGACTATTATAATTGTTGGGTGTGTTCAGCATGGGTGGAATAAAGCGGCCCTTCAATATTTTGGAGAAATGCTATGGAGAGGTATAAAATCGGATCAGTTCACCGTTTCCAGCGCTCTTAGTGCGTGTGCCAATTTAGCAGCTTTGGAACAGGGCAAACAAGTCCATACTCACTTAATAGTAAGTGGCTTTGAATCGAATGTTATTGCAGGGAGTGCACTTATTGACATGTACACCAAATGTGGGAGCATGGTGGATGCACACATGGCAACTGATGAAATACATAGCCAAAATTCTGTCTTGCAACCTATCATGGTTGCAGGATACTCTCAACGTGGACAAGGCGATGTGGTTGTAGGGAGTGCCCTTGTTGACATGTACTCTAAGTGTGGGGATTTAGAAAATGCGTACAAGATATTTGGAAAATTGCATGAACGAGATGTGGTTTCATGGACTTCAATGATTGGAGGATTAGCTCAGCATGGCCGAGGAATGCAAGCACTTCAACTTTTTCAGCAAATGTTACAGACTGACCTAAAGCCAAATGCAATCACCTTTGTAGGTGTTCTTTCAGCTTGCAGCCATTCTGGTCTAGTGGATGAAGGACTCCACTATTTTGATATCATGAGTAAAGAGTATGGAATTACTCCAAGAAAAGAACATTATTCCTGCCTTGTTGACCTCCTTGGCCGTGCTGGTTGCCTTCAGGAGGCACATGACTTTATTAATAGAATGCCAGTTGAAGCTGATGCTTCAATATGGAGCAACTTTCTTGGTGCTTGCAGAATGCATGGAAATATGGATTTAGGCATACATGCTGCAGAGTGCCTTCTTAAGATGAAAGAGCATGATGCATCAACTTATGTGGTATTGGCAAATATCTATGCAGCAGTGGGCAGGTGGGATGATGCTGCCAAAATAAGGAGTATGATGCAAGAGAGAGGCATTAAGAAGAAACCTGGATACAGCTGGATTGAGATCAAGAACAAGATGCACACGTTTGTTGTGGGAGACATAGCACATCCACAAAATGAGAAGATACATAGTAATCTAGATTCAATTGCTGTGCAGATAAATCAGGCAGGGTTTATATCCAATTCAAATCTTTATTTGTATGGTGTGGAGGATTAGTACCTTATTTTCTATCACCATATGAATAAGCTTTCCATTGAGTTTTAGCCCAAATCACAACCCTTGAAATGATTATCTTTATTTTACTTTAGTGCGTGGTGCGACCATCCTCACTGCTCAGCATGATGTTCAGTCTCAGAATAGCTTATGAAGAAACTTTTTATATGGAGGCTTTGCACCATTTAAAGTATGGACAATTTGCTTACTTGGGGTTTACTGGTGAAAGGAATCAGCAATGCCAACAAATTTTGGCCTTGTATTTTACAAGTCATAGATTTATGTGACTTGAGATTTTCACAAGTGAACATTTTTGAGAATGTAACCGGATTCAACTGTGAACTTCCGATTCTTGAATTCTGTGTTTCAAGTCACCTTCCAAACCCTTCTTCATGAAATAAAGAAATTAGCTGTGATTCAAACACATCATAGATTTCAAAAATATCAACCCTGACATAGGTGCCTATTTGGAAGCATAGTGTCATAGAACACAGTTCTAATTTGACGATTTCATCATGCCATTTCTAGAGAGAAAGTTGTTCGGAGAAAAGAATAGTGATTGTCCCCACTTTCACTAGCTGTAACTCCCAGTTGAATATACAGGGACCATGCATCGAGGTTTCAAGACAAATAAAATTAATTTTTCAATTGAATTGAGATAGTCTAGGTTTATGGCTCTCGGTTTCTTTATTAGCACATCTCATTGTAAAACATTTACACATGACACAAAGCTACCAAAAGCGGGCAGATCAGAAAAATTATGACATCGTTTCAAGAATCAAGCTTAAATTAAAATAAACTTTTGGAATATCTCATTCACACTTACACTTTCTTCTGAAATAGTTACTCTTTAAGTTTATAATATTGTAAGGGAAAAGAAAAAAGTAAAAAACAGAAAATGGGCTCACCTTTGAAAAACTCCAGAGCTCACAACAAAACTCTAGCTACTCAAGCATTCCTTTCTTTAAACATTTATGATTTTGATAGCAATGACCAAGGCAAATGATGGATCGAACTAAATATCTGTGGCCTGCTATGTATCCTATTTGGTACTGCCCCTCTCACACAAACCATCCTTGATCACATTCTATATACGCAATGATTTGTGCATACGATTCTTCATCTTCAACTTCTAAATCATGAATGGTTGGTGAATCTAGGACTGATCACTCATGTGACATGGATAGCAGAGGCATTATGGACTCCTAACTCACACACCCTGAATCAGCTTCTCCATGCTCTCATTACCTGACAAGCCTTAAATCAAAGTTGGTTTAGGGACACCAAGGAGATTTATCAAGTTGAGGGACCTATAGCTTCTAGCGAATCAAGGTTTCCTTAGATCTAGAATGGTTGCACTTAAGCAGAATTTGAAGGCCACGATTGATTATATGTTCACCAGTGAGAATGTTTTGACTATTGGTTTTAGGGAAATGATGCATGAAAGGATGGAACGACTCTAACAAGTTGCTTTAATACGCAAATTCCAATGTTTCTTGACCAGTCTATTTAAATTTCATTTCTGGTTGTCACAGAACTGGAAGCCCTTAAAAAAGGTGGCCTCATTATTTGTCTGTGTGAAGGGATGGTTCTTGGTTGTCTACAAATTTGCTTCTAATAGGGAAGTTGTGTTGAAGCAAGACCCCAAGTTCTAGGACAACTTATTTGAGTATGAAACCTTAGTTTATGGGTTTCGATCCTCTCTCTAAATCCTTTCCTAATTCTCTAGAGCGGCCAAGGCTTCCAAACTTATCTCTACATTTTTTGATCTATAGTGTCTTTCCTTCATTAGCAATATTCATTTCCAATATTCTTGGAAAGTTGATTTATGTCCTATTTCTTTAGAAGACGTACACACATTTTTACCTATGCTAGAATTCTTGTTGGTCTTGATTTATCAAAGAAATTGCTACAAGAAATATGTTTAAAAGATAGAGTTAGGGTTTGGAAACAACATATTGGTTATGAAAGAATTGTCTTCATAATCATATCAAGCTTTGCTATAGGCCATTTGGTAGCAAAGTGCCCTAAGTCTTCTCACTTGGCTCTATATCAAAGGTAGACTATTTGTGGGTGGGGGTTGAACACCAATACTAGGTAATTATTTATGATGAGGATGAACACTCCACTAATAGTTCCTCCTCTAAATCTTTTGATTCTCCTATGGCTTATGGTAATAGTTCCTTTCCCGAATCTATTATTTCTCCTATAACTCCATCTCCTTCAACAAAGATCAATGCTTCTTGTCCTACTAATAATGTGTTGATCCCCAACAATGGCCTTAGCTCATGAAATCCCTCATTATTCTACTAAGTGGATGGCAGTAGAAAGAAAGAAGAGGAATGTTGCTTTGGTTAATAATACCAATAGGGAAAGTAAGATGATTCTACGCTCTCAAGTTAAAACAATTTAACATGAGTTTAAAGAGTCTATTATATAGTTTAGATGATAAAGTTGATTTCATTAGTTCTTCTTATGAAGGATCTAATAAACCCTTGGTTATCATAATCCAACATTATGGCATTTTTGTGGCTCTTGAGTGCCTGAACCAAGTTTCTAACCAAAATAATTGTTGATGCCTTGTTAAAAGGAAAAAAGAGTCCTTATTTTACTTGGGCAACAAGGGCGTCTTTCCCTTGTTTGTGCTAGACATAGACACTGGAATTGAAGACACTATCGAAGGTTGTGAAGTTCGTGGTTATCTAACCTCAAAAAGAAGAAGACAATTTTTTCAAAAGAAAAATCAAAGAAGCCATCGAAATAAACAACATCCTAATAACCTTAATCACGATGATGGTTGGTCTTTGAGTAACGCTTGGTCGCCATTGTTATCTAACCTCTGGAACTACCTCCTTCCGTCCTAGCTCCCCTGTCTTGTTTTGAGCCTTGTTGCTTCTCTTCCCCTTTGTTTTCCTTGATTGTGGCTTTGAGGACTTTTCCTCTGCCTCTCCCTGCTCTGCCTGTTGGTTCCTCTGGCTTTAGTTTCTCCTCTCCTCTTGTATGTGCCTCATGCTGTTTTGGTTGTTTTGTAGTGTAGATACTTGCACACACATTTATTTACACATTTATACATTTGCATACCTTCTTATAT